>ARYC01003389.1:0-50741 GCA_000711775.1 Oxytricha trifallax | reverse complement strand
GTATCGCAGTACCTTCCAGAACTTGAGTTTAACTCAGGTAAACTACCAGATAGAGACTTTTTCTTTGGTGTTCTGGAAACAGTCAAAGCAGACTACCTAAGGCATATCATCGACCATGCAAATACTGTGAGGTATAATAAGGGGTAAGACTAGAACGAGACTGATAAAATCGAGATCTCTGACGACTGGTTGGATGAGCTCATGAAGCATCCTTTCGTTTCAAGTAAGATTTCTATGACTAACTTTTGTAGAGAAACTTGGCAAGGCTATCTATATAATGAAGCAGAATGCAAGAACAGTCAGAGATAAGATAGATCATAAATAGTATGAGTTAGGTAAACGACTAAGCAATCGCATCATACCTCACGACTAAGACTAGAATCGCTTCTCGAACGTGACTAAGAGAAAGAGGATGGCGACGGCAGCATGCACATGATGGAACAATAACAGAGAACGCCTAACAAGAGCATGATGATAACTGGAATGTGATTTAAATTAAACTAATCATAACTTATTACTCATAATCTGCGTCTCGCCATATTTGGCTTATTTCTAATGTAGCCTTAGTCGACCAACTGGGTCGACTTCTCTATCAGTAATTTGATGTCTAGTCGTAGTCCCTTCAGTAATATACTTAGCATCTCTTTCTTTTAGCTCTGCTTGATTGTAAAGAAGGTGCTCTCGATACCATTATACTCAGGGGAGTAAGGGATACTGTATATGGGGATGATATCCGGTCGCTCATACTCCTTCTTTACAAGGATTGACTTGTGTACCTGCAGGTTATCCATGAATATGACTAGTCGACGATCCTTATATTTCTCTTTCAACTGCTGCATGAATAGAATGAACTAGTCTTACTTAATTGATCCCTTATTAGTAGGAATACATTCGATTTTGGAAAATGAATTAAAATTAAAATTAATTAAATATTAATTACCTTCAGTTATGTTTTTCGAAAATGTCTCCAAACCCTGACAATATTATACTCTCTGGATAGCGCATTAAAATTAAGACGGTGGTTGTTATTGTTATAATGATTTTATCTCCTCTCCCAAGCGAGAAAAACCCCTTTTAGTGTTTTTGGGAGTTAGCTCAAAATCAAAATATCTCAATTCTTGGGATGATTCAGGAATATTGCCAATAGTAAAGTCTAGCTAAAATTGCGGGATCTACCGTAGAATCAGGTTAAATTTGAATTTTTAACTCCTGTGGTTTTGATAACTGCCATGATTTTAATATTTAAATAATTTAATTTTAATTCATTTTCCCAAATCGAATGTATTCCTATAATAATAATGTAGTCTTCGAGTCCCTTGTCAGTTGATATAGCGCCAAGAAGCGCAAACACTCCGAAGTCATGTCTCTTGTCTGGGAATCTTATATTCTCTCCATAAGGTGCCTAGGTTCTATTTAGGTGAGTTGAGGAAGTGAATACAGTCTCATCAATGAATATGATCTTCGATCCCAGTTGCAGCTCTCTCATATACTTAGTCTTCATTTCGATTTTAAGACTAGCTAGTCTTTGTGGATCGACTAGCTCCATCTCCTTCCTTAGTCGTATGCTCTTGAATCTTACTTAAGCGCGCTTGTATAGCCTCCTCAAGTGAGTGACACTGATTCGCACTTCTGAAAACTACCTGTGGAACATTATACACCTCTCTCTCAAACTCATTCCTGCTTGAGTGTGCAGTGTTTCACTGCTGGTGAGGAAATTAATATGACTAAGGTTGAATTTAATCTCACGACTAGTCTTAGTCGATAACCCATTCCTGAAAAATGACTTCGACTACCTGTGCAGCTTGACAACATTTGTGTATGAGACACCAAAGAACTTTGCTATTGCACTCAGATTCACCAGTGGTCGTAGATTAGATGTTGGATTTCAGTTGCCATAACGTATGAGTAGGAAGGTTTCAAAGTCGATCTGTGGTTTGAGTTTGACTACTCTCATCTAAATGACTAGAGTTAAGACTAATAATAATAGAGTGATTTGAATTTGAAACTAGTCATATGATAAGTCTGTTGATATTTGATTCAACTTTAATCATTGCAACTATACTTACCTCTAATGAGAGAATGCTGTTCCAAGTCACCATAAACCACCAATGGTGAAGGGTGTTGATGGTTTGAAGATTCATTAATGTTATTAGTGCTATGGACATTGATAGTCGATCTTGCGACTACCTACGACTAAGTCATGATCAATATACTTACAAGACTACCTAGTCATACTAGTCTGCACTTAGTCGCCTCCTTCAATCTTCAGTTTAAGACAAATGATTATAACTGTGGTTGATTAGATTGATTAATAGTTAAGTTAAATTTAAAAGTCAATAGTAGTAATCAAGACTTAATCACAAACCACCCATTTGAACAATGGTGAAGGGTAGTTGTATACTCTGACTTTCATGCTCAGACTAGTCACGACTACTCTCAATCAACCTAGTCTTCGACTATAGTCCTTATTAATAGTCACTTAGTCGCATTTTCGCATTAATGAACGTGTGTCAATTCAGTATCAACTCATAGACTAAGTATGAATTGGGGTTTTGGGGTAATGTACAATTTGGTCATAATTATTTAATAATTAGATTTAAAATTAAAAGTAAGTGAATCAGTATTATTAAATATATAATAACAATTTAATTGCGGTTATAGTTCAGATAAATTCACACAAACTATCATCTCCTTGATCCTCATCTTACAGCTGTGGACTCTGCTTACTTTCTTGTACTGCCTGGTGTGCATTCTCTATGATTTTCACCTCGTCCTATAGCATCAAAGAGTCCCTGTCCCAGTAAAGTAATTCTTGCAGAGGCCCAGTCCATCTTTCTTGCACTGTATTAGTAAGTACTACCTTGCAGATTATGTGACAGAACTGCAGAGATGAGTAAATGGCAAAATCGCGGAGTCAACTTGGACATCTTTTCTTCTACATATCGGTGAGCCTGCTGCTCGTCCTCAGTGTTGATCTCAAAAAAAAACATGTGCCGTTTGTTAGTTTTCATCTCTTCCTATTCTGTAAGTAATTTTTCCATCGCTCAAGTAATCTTATTTTGTTCTACTGCATTCGTGAATCTGTTTTTTAAAACCTCTCTGTGTCATCCATTTAAGTTTCTAAATCATTACTATATTTATTATATATTTAATTATACTGATTCAGTTACTTTAAATCTGTACAATCTATCTATAAAAAAACTAATTCTAAAACTGAACAATGTACAATTTGGTCATAATTATTTAATATTTAGATTTTAATTAAAAGTGCACTGAATCAAATTATAATTAAAAGATTAACAAATAAGTGCCAGTTATAATTATTAATTTAAAATGATTTATTGCATTCCTATAAAATTTCCATTTCAAATGTATTTTAATAATAATGAATGTAATATTCTTAATAAACTAAAAACCTTAACTATTACTGATTCATCTTTGAGGTAAATTAAAATTTTATCAGAATTATTGGGCACAGGCATCTCCAATGTTTGCTAAAAATGAGGGTTTTTCCCACCTAGATTATTTACTTTGGTCTTCATAGATTAGCCTTGATATTCAATTTCAACATAGATGCTTTATTTTTGGTACATATTGAAAATTTTAGTTATTTTTGCTTCCTTCACATTTACTATTAACAACCCATGATTTTGTGAAAAGTTCTATAAATAATAATTAGTAAAAAAGATATGGCTTAATATATCACTAAAAATAAACCTTTTTATACTTAAAAAACATAATTATAATAATATCTCTCTTCGAATAAATGAAAATCTTCTGAATTTATGATTGGAAATTAATTCCGATTATGAATTAAAATTTTATAATAATTATCTAAAATGATCAATATGTGAAAACTTACTGATCTATTTGAGTGCTATCTTAGATTATTAATATTTTAAGAATTTATTATCTTTTTTTAATGAAGATTTAAAATATACTACTTTGATTAAGCTTACTAATTATTATGTCTTGTAATTTATATTTACAGCATTTATTTATGAATAATTTTAATAATTTAGATTCGCAAACGAACTCATATGTGAAATCTGGCTATGATTGACTGGAGCATTTTAAACAATTCTACAATAAAAATCATCAAATTATTTGTCCTGAAGTTAAAAATATATATTTCTTACATAGCTCCTGGTTCCAATCCTGCATTGTCGTACGCTTTCATAATTTTGGCTTGCAAAGCTGATAACGCTCCACCGATTTATGGCGTTTTATACTAATTTGAATTATAATTAGACTTTCAAAGATTAAAATGTGTTACAGCTCTAGTAGGTGATAAAAATAGGTTCTAATCAGTCATAAAAAAATAATTTCATATCTTTAAAAACTAATTTATTTTTCATGAATTATTAAAAACAAATAAAATTATAAATTCTTGTCACAGAGAGATTCCTTGGTAATTGGTCATAGATAAGTACATCACTCTCCAAATTCTCATTTTATCCAGATGTCATTAATATAAATATAATAATTAATCTATTAAATTCAGATTGATGTTATAGAGTCAATTCATTTAAATCAGATTTTCTAAAATTAATTAATGCTTAGTGTTAGAAAAAATACAATCAACGTATTCTGGTTATATTTTTTTTAATTTGATGCCAGACTTTTTAGATTTCAGTAGACTCAAATAAATTGAGGAGCTCCTATTTTTTGGCATTTACATATATGGCTTATTTCCATGTTATTGGAAGATAAAATGACCTTTCTCTGATACTAAAACTGTTTCTGAACCTGAAAAAATGCAAGAAGCTTTTCTTGTATAAATCTATTTAAAATTGATAATTTGACCTGTGAACTTAAATCTAATTTTTTAAAAAAATGTACTTTATTGATTATGAATTATTTATTAAAAATTTGGGTATTGACGTCAGGGCGTCCCACCCTCGGTCAGGACGTCCCAGATGACGTCAGGACGTCCCAGATGACGTCAGGACGTCCCAGATGACGTCAGGACGTCCCAGATGACGTCAGGACGTCCCAGGTGACGTCAGGACGTTCCAGGTGCTTCAGGACGTCCCAGTTGACGTCAGGAAGTCCCAGGTGACGTCAGGACGTCCCAGATGACGTCAGGATGTCCCAGGTGACGTCAGGGCATCCCAATATAATAAATAGTAAAATAAATTTTATAATGTTGTTTTGAACTCTAATTAAATTTCTCTTAGAATTCTATCAGGCAGGGTCCTAGGGGTGCAATCCCTAGCGGGGTCAGGAGGGGCAGAGCCCTTCCTTCGATACCAAATCGAAATAAGTAATAGCAGGGGTCAAGGGGGCGGCAGCTCCTTGTGGAGGTTCGGAGGCGAAGCCTCAGAAAATATTTTTGAGATAATGTGTATGAATAAGTGAAAATAAGTAATATTTAATCGTTAAAATATAATCGTTATTAATTATTTAATTAGTTTGTATATGGAATCCTTTCAACAACAAATCAGAGAAGACTAATCTATTCATGTCGTTTCAAATATAGCACATGAGTTACAAGTTTACGGCTTACTATAATTTAATCTCTAATGCATACGATGTAACTAATAATTACAAGTGGTATATACTGCATCTAATAAATACCAAGATCATTGTTTCTATGAGTGTGAAAATTCTAAATGTCGATCCATATAGTCTATTAAGAATGGGTTAAGAATTTATTGTCCTAATACATTACCATTGAAAGCATTAAGAGAGATACTCTTTACTTTTTTTCCTATTTGAAGAAATACAAGTGAAATTGTAGAAGATATCTAAAAAAACTTTTAACTTAAAACAAGTAGAGAATCTGTAGGAAAAGTTTTGGGTGATATTCGTAAAATAATTAAAGCCAAGTTATTGTTTGAACAGAATAGCTATTCTTTATAGGGTGATGTGTAGATGGACGAGATGATTAATTTTTTTAAAAATTTTTATAATCTTTTTAAAAATTTATATTAAATTTATAACAAAAATTTTAATAAGTTTTTTTTTAAAAAAATTAAATTTAAATATCTTAGTTATATCTTGTATATTAATATCTAAAGTACAAGACTATATAATAAAGTTTAAATGTTTTATGTTTACTAAAATTTCATAGATATTAGAATATAGGTATTGATAAATTATAGCACAAATAAAAAATGATTTAAACATACATAAATCCAAACATTTCAAATAAAAATATTAAATTAATGTTTTTGAATAGTTATACATATTTTTGGCATTCAAACATAAATAAGTAATTTTAATATCTTGGTAAAAAGTTATTTTATTTATACTCAAAATAATTTTATAATATTCAAAAATCTTAAATTACTAAATGAGTTAATCACTAATAAAGATAGAATTTTCTAAATGAAATAGTTAAATGTATAAATAAATTTTATAAAAAAGAGCAATTCTTGTTTAAATTGATTTTAGCTAAAATTATTTTATATTTTATAATGTCACAATTTTAATTCAAAAAATTATTATAAATTTTATAAGCGCATATAATATATACAACTTTAATTTATGTATAGTAATATCCTTTGATAGTTACCAAAATAAGGAAATTATATATTAAAATACTAAGAGAATTTTATTTAGAGTTCAAAACAACATTATAAAAATCTTTTACTATTTATTATATTGGGACATCCTGAAGCACCTGGGACGTCCTGACCGAGGGTGGGACGCCCTGACGTCAATACCCACAAATTTAATATTGTAGGAATACATTTGAAGTTGGGAAATTAATTTAAATTAAATAAATAATTATTAAAATTATTGGCAGTTAAAGTTGTCCAATTTAAACGATCTTGAGCTCATTCGATAGAGAATTTAAAATTAGCTGGACTTTACTATTGGCGGTACTATTTTATCTAATCCCTGGAGTGAGATAATTTCACTTTAATGTAAGGATATAATATAATGAATTTAGTGTTGTTTAATTAAAGTGAAGTTATCTCACTCCAGGGATTAGATAAAATAGTACCGCCAATAGTAAAGTCCAGCTAATTTTAAATTCTCTATCGAATGAGCTCAAGATTGGACAACTTTAACTGCCAATAATTTTAATAATTATTTATTTAATTTAAATTGATTTCTCAATTTCAAATGTATTCCTACAATAATAATTTATTCAAATTCGTTGTCAACTAAATAATATGAATAAATAAATGGAATAATTTTTTTGTAAATTAAAGGAAACTAAATTATATTTCGATAGTTTTTATATCATAGATTTATCTGCTATAATTTTGTATTTTATTCCAAACTTGATTTAGGTGAATTATTTTGGGTTTTTGAAAATTTAGAAATACTTTACATCATGTTAACTGTAGATTTGAATTTATTTGCTTTAATTTTAGGCATTTTAACTTCGTGGTGTATTTAAACGTCAACTTCTAATTTATCCAGGTAGTCTGATTGATTTGGCAGCTAATGAATAGAATTTTCATGCTGATTATTAGATGAACGTTTTGAAGTAAAAGTAAAAAAATGAAAACATTAGAACTCTTAACATATTTTATTTTGAAAGTTTAGCTTTATTATTTTTGTTACTTGGAGAAGGCAGCTATGTTTTTGAAATAGTAATATTTCTATTTATAGAGTGGCTTTTATCTGTGGTTTTTTGAGGGGATGACTTCTGGCTTTTATGTGTATATGGATTTCTCCCTCCTTAAATTTAACTTATAAGTTCAAACACTTACTTTGACGATACCCTCTTAGTCTCTTTTAAGCGAATTTCCTTCTTTTCTTTTTGTTGAGGAACCTACTGCCTTGAAGTTATAGATGGTAATACAATTTTATCCAAATCCTTGGAAATCAACACTTCTGATTTATTCAAAGACTGTCTCCTGCTTACTTGTAACGTCTGATATGATCTATTGCTTGTATAATCAATTTCGTCTTGAGGTTTGAGTATGTTTATCTTAAATTCTGCTTCTTACTCTCTCCTGAAATTTACTTAGTCAAGTTTTTGTTGCAAGACCTCAAGCTCCTGAATTTCCCTCAACATTTCATCCAGTTTCTCTTGTTTCTATTATTGGTAAGCATAATTTTGATTGTAATTTAATGACAATTTACACAAATTTTATCAAAATTTGACAGTAATGTTAAGCTAAATATTCTACATTTTTCTTTTGCAAGGAGTCGACTTCTCTCTTCTTTGCTTGAATTGTCTTGGCATGCTTTGTCTCCTCTATTTTATATGTCTTTTCGAGTAGTTTTTTGTACTTCAGCAACTTGTCCTTAGACTTGTGATTCTTTGAAGCAGTTGACATCTTTTCTGCATCATCCGTTACTCTGATCTTTGACTGCTTCTTCTGAACTTT
This sequence comes from Oxytricha trifallax, assembly GCA_000711775.1. Taxonomy (NCBI): domain Eukaryota; phylum Ciliophora; class Spirotrichea; order Sporadotrichida; family Oxytrichidae; genus Oxytricha; species Oxytricha trifallax. The sequence continues at coordinate 42,444 of ARYC01003389.1, read as the reverse complement.
AACAGATATTTCCTCATTTGGGTTGTGGTAGAAGAATTGGTCGTCTGCGTTATCTTAATCTGCAGTTGTACTTCTCTCTTATGAGATGTTATCTGCAGTTTTTACAATTGACGAGTTTAAACTTAAACCTTAATAATAATATAAATGAGTATTAAGTATCTTATCCATAATACTGCAGAAATAAATTATAATATCAATATAATTAAATTCATATGTACCAAATCTTATTATCAAATAAAGTTTTATTTTATTTTCAACTACAGGTAAATAAGTAATTATGAGACTCCCCTAAATAGGAACTTATTTAATTGATGAAATAGTAAAATTTTTTAAGATTTATGAAATATACACAAAAATGTATCTGCACATATTATTATATCAAAGTCTGATATAAAATTTATTTAAGAATAATTTTAAATGATACTTAATAAATTTATTCTGACAAAATAGATATAAAATAATATATTAAAACATTAAAATTATAAGTTAATTTTTAGTGTTAAACTTCCATTAGCAATTTTAATTCCTTTTTCTTAAGCTACCTTCTCTAACTCCTAGATTTTGAGATTAATCATAACCTTCCTTTTAAATTGTTATTCGTGTTTCGCTTTTGCTTATGAGTAGATTTCATGCAGCTACCTAAGCTTCTCCTGCTTCTTAATCAATTACTAGTTTGTTTTCTCATATTCCTTAGCAATCAGAGAATTTTCTCCAGAATTTTAGTCTTCAAGCTTTAAAATTTTATCGAATTACTTGTCTCACCTGATAAAATCAGCTTGTAAAACACGCTTTTCTTTCTCTACAGTTTTCATTCGAATGTCTAACTCTTAGTTTTTACGTTTTAACCCGATTTAATACTATGGATCGCTTATTTTCTAATAGTTTCTCTGTAGCTACTCGTATTCCGCAAAGAAATTCTTCATCATTTTTTCTTCGTTTTTTATCTCTTCATCTTTTTATTTCAATAATTTGCTGTAATTTTGAGGTTTTTGCATTTTTGGAGATTGTTGATTGAGCATTGGGAGATCGACTGATGATTAATCGTAGTTTGTTAAACTACTGCTACTGCCTTCAATTACAGAGGAAATGTCCAATTTTTTAGTCTGAGGCTTCTTTTTCTTGATATCTATTGAAAAAGTTATAAAACAATTGAGATTATTTCTTACTGTAGTCTTTGATAAACTGACAGACATCATCGAGGTAAATGTTTAACATTTTAAGTTAGTTTCTCAGCTGAAGGTTTTCTTTCTGTAGATAGTTTTCTTTCTTGATCTCTGGCAGTTGAATATAAGTAATTTTTCTTATGATATAGATAAAGTGTCGAAGAAATTAATATGTCATTGGAGAATCTTAATAATGTGTTAAAATTAAAAAATGTATTAAAATTATCTATTTGCTAATTTCACTGTATAGCAATCTTGATCTAAAAGTTGCATTATAAGAAGAGAAATTAATTTTGAAGAATTATTTAATAGATTGTTATAAATTTTGATTAATTAGACATTTTAATTTTAGTATTTATAATAGAATTTTATCAATCAATTTGCAAGAGAAATCTATTCTATCACGTAATTAAAATATATCAAATTAAATTATAAAGTTATTCAACTAATTATATTAATTATAACTTGATTAGAAATGATTTAATTTAGCAATTTCGAATTCACTCCTCTTTAATAAATATTAGCTTATTAGTATTAACCCTAAATCACTTGTTTTTAGGGACCCATTTCATCTGTGCTTGACTAATTGGCTCGTTATTATTAGCTACTCTCTTACCTTTCTTCCCATTTCCATTGCCTTTCTTCTGATACTGAGTTGTCTTTATAGATCCTTGCAGATTAGGCTGCTCCTCTGCATGAACCTACTGGCTATAGTCCAGCATGCTCTATCTCAATACTTTCTGAAGAATTTCATCTTCCTGTCTTCTTATATCTTCCTCCATAAGAATCCTAGCTAGTTCTTAATCCTTGCGAGCTTACTACTCAAGCTGTTCTTTTCTTTTCTTCTCCTTTACCATGACTTCGTCAAAATCAATTTCATCTTCTTCTCTTATCAAACCCCAATCATTCTTGGTATCATCTTCCTTTTTAATCACTGGCTTCACTTTAGTTTTAAGTTGTTAAAGTGGTTAAGCCTGATTCGCAGTATTTATGTTTTGTTGGTTCTGAGAGTTGAAGGAATTAGACGAGTCTTTTCTTAATGCAGCATGGTGATTACTGCGAGTTTTTCGCTCTAATTCCTCTCTTTGAATATCTTCGAAACTTGTAAATCTCGCTCTTGAGAGATCTTAATTCTGCTCTTGAGCAGGTTTCTAATCAGGTGATTGGTTTGGGGAGGATCCTAAGTAATTCCAAATACCAGGTTGTGGATGATTATCCTGAATTGAATTTTTTCTCTTTGATTCCTAGGTTTTAAGTTACAACCCAAGCATGTCACTTAGGATAAATTTATCCTCTTGTTTTTAGGAGGTAGATTCTTTTACAGGTACTGGCTTGGCTCTGTTTATGGTTTTATTAGACTTCTTCTCGCACTATTTTTAATGAATTAAACATAATTAAATATCAATATATTAATTTAATTATATATTTCAAATACTAGACGATCATAAAATCATTTTCAAGGCTGTTCTTTTAAAATTCTTCCAGCTTTGAAACTTAATCATCTTTTGCTTTAATAAAGTAATTTTCCAATATATCTGAACTATCTTTCTTCTTTGTCGAGGTTTGTTTGTTTTATTACTAATCTTTTTAGCTCTTTTAACTGTTTTATGAATTCACAATTCTTTTACTGCCCTTCTTCTTTTTCATGATCACTGAACTTGATTATTATTGCTAAGTGTTATTATCGTTCCTTTAGGGGGTATTCATAAAATTCATCTGGTTATTGTTCTCATAACTTATATTATCGTCTTCTTCCTATATTAACTAATAGTTCTAATTATCTGCTGTTTAGGAAGAATTCTTTCTCTAACTGTTTTAATTTTAACAGTTTTATATCATATACTCGTTCATTTCTTAGGAGATACTTGACTTTATAAAGTCGTTTACAAGTTCAGAGTAGCCAATTATCTATTCGAGCTCGATTGGACAATCATCATAGTCATCATTGTCATGATTCAAGTTGCTTGACCCTTTTCTAAACTTCTTATGAGCTTTTCTGAGCTGCTGCCTAAACCTATGAGTCTTTTAGCATAGATCAGTCCTGAGCTGATCTTATAGTCTTGAATTATCTTCGAACTCCCCGAACATATTGAGTATTTCTTGATACTCTCTGGCACAAGTGTCTTCGGTAAGCTTGTCTGAACGTTTTCCAGTGTCTTTCTTAATTTGTTCATTTTAAGTGAATTCAGCTTCTTCTATGGTTTACATGTCTTGATAGATGTATTTTTCTTAATCCTCAAGCTTAATGAAGTTTTCTAAGTCTCTGAGCAGATAGACTGGAAGTTACATTAGCTTCTCTATATAGGTGGATTCCAAATAGGAAACTATGTTGAGAGATATAAATTTCAAACAGTTTATCTTTAGTTCATCTATAATGAGATGGTCTGCAAGTTCATACGTATCAAGAGCATTATCTAGATTCTATATATAAATTAATGTGCAAAAAATGGATTACAATTTGTTAAGACATAAGGTTAATGCATAGGTCTGTTAAAGAAGGGATAAATTGTTGATCTTCAAATTCGTCTTCCACTTTTTCTTCAATAGTGAATGGTGAAGGAGTTTGAAAGCCTGTAATTGATACTCCCATTTCTAATAGGCAGCTGCTTGGCATTGGTATTTCAAAATCATCTTCCTGATTTTCAGAAAGATTGTCTACTTCTTTCTTTACATTTATTAAATAATACAACTATTCAATAAGCTAATGAAGCCATTTTTAAGTTATTGATGTCTCTAATCATCATATCATCTAATTGTTTTATAATTTTGACTACAACCTAATGCTTAGCTCCAATGGCAGCTTTCATGACATTAAATACATCGTTAACAGGTTCAAATAATAATAATAATAAATCCTCATCGGGGGCTCCAGGCCCCCCGGATGAATATATATATTATATATATGTAAGGGACATGCCCTTTTAATTTATATTTTAAATCTGTAAACAATCTCAAATTTGTCCTTTGTCTATCATTTCATTAAGTATGTCATGTAATTCATTCATGAATTACAATGATGTTCTCTATTTCACTGTATGTCTCTCCAACTAATATATGGAGATTTGTTCTTTATAGAACTATGTAATCTATCTTGATAACTCAACTGCTTCTTCTGCAGGAGTTTAATAATGTCTATCTTCGTAGACTGTGAAGCTGATGTATTGTGTCAGCTATTGTTGTAGTCCTTGACTGTTAGTCATATAGTTAAAGACATTTTCCATACAAGATTGTTTATCGCATTTAGGGCACCAGGTTATTATTCTTTAAGTGTGTTAGGTTTGCCATATTTTATTTGTTACTATTTAATATGAAATTATAAATCCTTCTTGTATTAAATACTAAAATATTATTGCTAAGATTTATATCTTAATTTGTATTGGTTAGTTTTAGGTTTATTATATAGTATCTATGGGGTTTAGGGATTTAGGGGTCTCGGGGTTTTGTAGGTCCCCCAGCGTAGCTGGTAAAAGTAACTTAATGGTATATGTAGGTGCTGCGAGTGTATTGAATGATGTATGGTCCCATTGATTACTTGGTATTAAATAGTGGTATTCATGATATTTGTTCGTTCAGATAATTTCCTTATTAAGTATCAAATTATGTTTGGGTGATTCACCTTGTATTTTGTGTATAGTTTTGGGTGATTCATGAGTGATTCCTTAATTCTTCTTTGGGTGATTCTAAGCATATCTTTTGTGTTTATTGGGATAATTCTTCAAATATCCTGAGGCAGATGGGATTTGTTATTAGCACCTATTTAGTAGGGGAGTTTTTGTGCTAATGTTGAGGAGGGTTCATTTTCCGTCCTCACCCTTAACAACTTGTTCTTTTTGGGATTTTTGTTGTTGGGTTGGTGTTATTGGTTTGTTGGTTTGGTATTTTTAGCTTGTGTGAGAGGTGTCGCTATCAGTTAATAGTACTGAAGGTTGTTTTCTTTGTGAAATGTTATCAACGTCGATTATTACGACTTGAGTGAGTGACTAGTTATTATGGACATTTAAATAGGGGTTCTTTGCCTTAGTAGAACAGTCTAAGGTTAAGCTCTCTTATTAAATGAGATTGGAGTGGGCTTGGTTTGTCTGAGGTTCAATGTTTGGTTTAATGTAGTCTTATTGTGTGCTTCATAGAAGCTACAACTACTTTTGAGTTTATGTTCCTTCCTTATGAAGGGACTACTCGCGTGTAGGTCTCTTAGTTAGTTGAATCCTCAGTTAGAAAGTTAGTTTCATGGATGGATCAGTTGAGAGAGCCGGAATAACTCCTACTACTCTCGGTGGTTTTAGCTTCCAAAGATTTATTTGTGCCACTCAAGTAGAAGCTTTTTGTTTATGATCCATATGAAAATTTTATAATCTTGGGCAGTACGACTAAACCTAGTCAACTATGTTCCCGTAATTTTTCTAACTTTCTAATTTAATAATACAGGTTCAAATGTTAAATTTTAGTAGTTATGACTCATTTTAGATTTGAAATCTTTGCAGACTAAAAGTTATCTCAGGGAGTTTACTGCCCATATATCATGGTCTGTTGGATGAAGCTCAATAAAATTCGAGCTCGTGTAGATTTCCTGAGCAATTCGTTTCTATTAAAATTTACATTTAGGCATTATTTATAAAACATTATCTTACAACACATACGTCATGTTGATGCTTATTCTACGTGGATGAAAACAATTTATATAAGTAAATAGTCTTTCCTATGTCCATTGCCAAGAGATAATCGTTTGCTAAAAATACTTGAGACTCTAGTTTTTTATTAGTGTTGCTTGAGCCTGATTTACCAAATAGAGCAATGAATTAGTTTTGATTTTTATCCGAAACATAAATCTATGAAAGTTAAAAAGAAAAAAGTGGGATTACATTTTTGGACTCGCAAATTAGTACAGTATAATTATACTTAGCTTTAACATATAAGAATCTTTCTTTTTAAGAAGAGTTCATATATTCAAAAAGAGTTATTTTTTATGCTTTGTTGGTTTGAAGGCAGTTTTCCATATCAATTCCCAACTGTCCGTTTTTATTAGACCCCCATAAATAAACTTCTGACTAGTTTGTGATGACAGCACTGTGAAAGTCTCCGCAAGCCACATCAACAATGAACATTTTACTTTATTTAAGTAAGATATAAGAATAGAAGGGCTTACGAAAGCTATTCAACTTTTTATGGAGTAGCAAAGAACTGATTTACTTAATTCAACTAACCAGAACTTTCTTTTCTACAGCCGTAACCAAGTTGCCCAGCATCATTTTCACCCCATGAATATACTGACCCAGTGTTAGTACACTAGATTAAGATAATTACATAGTTAGGAAATTAAGATTACAATCAAAGAGTGCTTGTTTGAACAGGCAATTTTGCTAATCCTAACTTTATCAATTTAAAGAAGTAAAAGCTATACATCTAGCTCTCTTTTAGTAATTTAATTTTGCTCTTAGTGGATAGCTGTCTGAAAAGTTTTGATTTTCCCATTTTTGCTATTTTTCTTTGGTTTACCATTTTTACCAGCAAATTATGTTTTATCATTCAAGAAGAAAGTTCCAAGTTGCTCTTAGCCCTTGATGTTATGCAGAGACAGCAAACACTCTTATTCAATAAAAGCCTGAGATTATGATAAATTAAATCCAGATTTGGTCGCTGATTTTACAAAACTGTGGAGAGTCATGAGTTCCTCAACTTCCTCCATATCTCTGTGTTTCCTTTTTAGTTTCCTTAATTTTTTGTGCTCATCTTTCAAATCTATATCTATCAATTCTGGAGTTATTCTAGAGTTTTCATCCCCTAAACCTAGGTGCCCATTCATTCCACTACCCCATGAGTACAGTTAACCCTCTTCAGTAAGGGCGAGAGAATAATTATTTGCTATCTTAACATCTTTAATTGAAATTTAAGGGCAAAAAACTTTTGATTGAATGATATTATTATTTTCTTGAGGTGCCTTATCTATAAATGACGCTATATTTTGTGAATCAATATCCAAAGATTTTTTGATAAGTTGAGGGAATGTGATTTTCTTTGGGTGCTTTCTTAAATCTTGTATATAAATATAAAATGCTTTCTCTAATAGTTGAGTTGAGCGTAACCTAATTGAAACTCATCGCTATAGCCCCAGGAGTAAGCTTCAAATCTCTTAGCTAACTTATAATTTTTCTCTTCATTATGGAATGTTCTAATGAAAGATTTGTGATAATCATCAATCATAAATGCCAATAAGTCAATAGGCCTCATGCCATCCTAATAAATTTGTAAGTTAGCTTGAAAATATGTTAGGTGCTGTGACAGGGGAATTTGAGAAATAATTTGAGAGTAGAGAACTCAACAATAAATGAGTAAGAAGACATATTAAATTACTCATGCTTACAATATCAGTTGAATTGATGATTTTAATAATGGCTAAAAAGTGATTTTAAAACAAAATAAAAAAGAATAAAATGCATTATTTTGTATTTTCTAAAGATGATTTCCTATTGAGCGTCCCAACCATATTCCCTCTTTATAATTTATACCAACCAAAGGGCACACTCTATATTTCCAGTTTTAAACGCATAATGTAATGAATTTTGACCACTGCTTTTATCTGTTTTAAATGCCAAGCCCTTGTTTAAACTTAATATATTAATCACAAACTATTATTAACTGAAGTTTAATTAAATAATTTAGGTTTATCTGAAGCAGAGTCTCAATAATTTCAAAAAGAGTCATATCTTTATTGCCAGATATTGACTAGGAATTCTTGAAACTTTTCTCCGAGGCAACTGTACATTAAATTTATTAAATCTTAAAAAATGAAAGCAAAACATTTAAAACTCCTATACTCAGCGCGAGATATTTACTCAATGTTATTTTACTTTTTACGACTTTTAAACTTACTGATGTGAAGAATGTTCTCATGATTTTCATTTTAGAGTTGAGTGATTTTGTATCCTTGTTCTTTAACAACTTTCAAAAGTTTTGCCTTGTCTCGTATGTCTACTTGATCGAGTGACTTCATGATAAATTGAATTTGTGAGTGACGCAAACAAATCTAAAATGTATCTTAATTTTATAAGTTAAATTTGAAAATAAACCTTTAATAATAGGGCATACCAATAGAGCTTGTTTAATTTATTTATCGGAATGTTTGCCGCTTAAATTTAATATTTATGAGGTTATTAGAGAGTAGTTCTTTGATTTATTTGATATCTTTATTCACTAACCTTATTTTAAGGGATATATATATCCTGACATCAAGAAAAATTTAATATTTATGTTTTTTTTTTCTCTCAAATGATTATTGGTATTTAGACCTAATACATAATTTTCAAAATGGAATTAGTAAATAATTTTAATAATTTATCAAATAAGTAATAATTTTTGAAAATATTAGAGATTAAATTAAATCATATTTTTAAAAGAATTAGTTTATTTTTATTTGTTAAAATATTTAACCTATTTCTTTTTTTGAAAATATAACATAAAATTCTGGTATAAAGAAAAGATTATGTAAATACAAAATTAATAGATAGAATAAAGAATTCTATGATTTTTTGATTTTTATGAATATAAAAAATAATAAGAAAAAAAATTAGATAAAAAACACATTATATTAGAACAGGAAAATTCCCCTTCTCAACCTTTTTATTCCTTATTTCTATGGAACTATCGTATCCATATATACTTTTTTCTCAATTTTCTTAAATCTAAGAATAACTCCAATTCAAGCATAAATATTAAATATAATAGATTACAATCAAGTTAGTAGCAACAGTAGATAAACAAAGAGAACACGAAAGGCGGGTGTGTAGGTTCTTCTTCAAGTTATGCAGCAGGTGGATTGAGCAGTACCAGTCACATAAATTCTTCATCTTACTCGAGAATGCCTGCACTTGGTACTAATTCAAGGGATAATACTCATTCCCATCATGACTAAACTATCACTTATATTTATAATTAATTGAATTTATAACAAATATTTCAAATGGTTCATAAAGAATAGAATATTAATTTATAATAAAAAGTTTACAGCACATAGTAAGTTCCGAACAACGGATCGATACATACAACAAGAATACCCCCTTAAATATATAAATTCAATTTGTAGTATTTTTGTTATTTGATATCTAGCACTATTTAAATGAGAGCAGGGTTAACTCATAAAGCATCCGCCTCTTCAGGCTACGACTACCATCACTAAAACACAGAGAAGTAGCAATGAAACACCAGATAACCTTAACTATAAAATATCATAATTTATAATAACTTGAGTAATGTCTTAAGACTACAAGGTTCTTCCAATCAAACCACACATTACTATATTAAATATCCACAGACTTCACTAATAGTGAAGTGGCTTTAAAATTGACGCTTGTGGATCACTCAATACAATTACCCATGAAAATATAAAATATAATACTGCCATAATTCTTAAAGACTTATAATCAATCTATATATAATGAACTAATAACTAAAGCAAAACATTGCCATATGTAAATAACACAAATATCTATACATCACAATCATCATGACTATAATGCTAAGAGATCAAGGTCATGGAAGAGAAATGAAATCCAATATACTATAGATGTTATTAGACTATTATATATTTAATTTTTTGAAATGAAAATGAATTCAGCACATCAACCTACAATCATTCTCATGCTACAGGTCACTCTAGAGATAATGCAACTACTGCCAGTTTGCGACCACCTCTTAGAAAGGAAATGAGCAGGGCTATTGCTGGAGAATATATTAAAAATGAAATAATTATTATAAAAATATGCTGGTGCATACCCTAACAGAGACCAAAATCACGGTGTGACAAGTAACTCAAGAACAAGGCTTGTAGGGGGTGCTACTGGGATCTATCATTCAAATAGAAATCATACAAATAACAACAATACTACAAAATCAATAAATACCTCATCTGCCTATGAAAATGTAAACAATATCAGTCATTCACGACACCACCACGATGCTTCTCTCTCGATTAACCATTCATAAAAATTGAAAGTAGTGTAAAATCTACTGTATTTATATATCCACTATTTTACTTTAGTCTTTGTTTTTGTGATGAATTACGCAAATAACTCAAGCAATATTTTTTCAAGAGAAAATCTGCACAATTAAAGCAGCAATAACAGAGAAAGCAGCCTAGGTAAGACAGGTGGAGCATCGTCTGCCTTTGGAGCTCACAGAGCCAGTTTAATGCAAGTAAACCCAGTAAACCTCAGGTAATTCTGAGGCAATAAAACAATTAATAATAAATCCAATTCATAAATGAAGTAGTGTTTATATTAGAATGTACAAATTAGTTAGATTGTTTTATACGATTCAATTTGTGTATAATTTTATACACTTTAATTATTGAGAAAAAAACAAAAAAAGCAAGAATGATATTTTTAATAATAAATCCCCTACCACTCTCCCAAAAAATAAACGGATATAATTCAAATTAATGTGTACTTTTAATAATATATTTATTTTGTGTGCAATAATTATTTCTACTCTTAGTATTTTAATAATATACATGCTAGATTGAATAAGATAATGGGCGTGATATAAAATAAAATAATAAAAATAACAGCTATATTTTATAAATATAATTTAATAATAATGATCTGTCAACACGCAGCTATATTAAAATTAGCATCGTATGGAGGAGGTCCCTCAAATTACACTATTAAACCTTACTCTAAAAATGATGACTTCAATTCAACAAAGAGCAATTGCACTTAAAAAATTAATTTTATATTCCTATGTAAAAAGATAGAAATTCCACTTTCAAAAGATTTTGGTGCAAAAATTATTGATAAAAATGCGAGATTTTTAATTTTTAATTATATTAAAAGACTGATTCATCGCCTCTCTCACATGGTGTAATTGATACACATGATAAAAGCGGATTTGTAAAGATTGAAAGATCATCACCTATAAATACGATGCTAAATAATCCTGAGTCTTCTCCTCTTTCAGCAAATCAATATACTAATAACTCAAGCAATCGCAATTAGCAATAATATTTTCAAAGTTAAATTTTTTCTATATTATTTCTTTAATGATTGTGTTTTAAATTCAATTTTTACAATAATCTACGCAATAAATATCAAATTGCCAAGATTGTGGAGCACTAATTTTTGGAGTAAGTTACCATTTCGAAGCATATTATATTTATCATACATATTTCGCTTAAACTATTGTCAATAAATGTTTATCAGTATTTGCATAGAACGGAGCAGTGAAAGCTATCAAAGACGAGAAATATAATTTTTATTCTGATGTTTCACCCTACGAAATGTTGCTCAATAATTTCAAGGATGAATAAAATTATGAGATTGTTTGCAATTTAGAGGCACTTGAGTATTTGAAGGTATTTACTAAATTAATTTTAAATTACTTTGTAATAGGAGAGACAGGAAATGGTTCAATAGATATTTGAGATGGGAAAAAGATATAAATAACGCGAAGAAGTAGTGCACATGGCTATTGAACTTTTGGATAGATTTTACATGAGTTAAGAAGCAAGAAATTTCGAATACTCCCCGAAGAATAAAGCGCTTTATGTCCTAACTCTATTCTTGATTGCGAGTAAAAGTGAAGAGCTAGATGAGAACATACCTTTGATCAAGGATTTGATCAGATATTTCTGCAGAACACTACCAACTTCAGTGCCCACACCCACTTTCAATGATATTGTCGAGTGCGAGAGAAATTTAATGAATCACTTCAAATGGGACTTGATGTTTGTTACACCCACTGTCTTTATTCAAGCATTTCTAGCAAATGGAATTATTTTTGATAATGAGGACATCGAATAAGCAAAGATTCAGGATATAGTTAAAAATATACATATAAGAGTGAAAGATAATCTACACGCTTTAGTGCAAGATTTACATTTATTTAGAGATAAGAAATCCTCGCATTTGGCATGTGTAATCATTTATCTCGCAAGAAAGGAGGAATTTCAGCTTTTATAAAATTAACCAGATTCATGGATTTATGAACTTCAGTTTATAACCAATTACAGCGAATTAGATTTGCTTGAACCTGCTGAAAAACTAAGGAAATGTATATTAGACCAAGCTGAAAGAGCAAAATCAGAAAATAAAATAGAAAATACCTGCTCTAAAACAAACAAAGAAAATTAAGTTACAGCATTAAAACCCACTTTTTAAGTAAAAAACAGTCCTTCTAGATAATAATCACAGAATAATGCTAGAAAATCAATGTCACCGTTCAGGAATAAATCGAACATTCAAAATGAGAGCAGATTTTAGCAAAACACTAATTAAGGAAGTAGTAACTATTAATAAAATGACAAAAGCACACTATAAGACTAAAACAATGATTATGCTGGTAAATAAGGGGGAAATTCATCAAATGCTAATTAATCTTTCAGTCAGCCAGCTTTTATGAGATCAAGTACTTAGCAATCAAATAATTTAAAAGTAAGAGTTTTTGAAATTCAAGAATATTTACATCAAACATTACTTACATTAATTGTTAAATACATGGTTTAAAGATCCAATTATGCAAATCAATATTATGAAAAGCAGCAACAACAATAAAAATCTTCCAACTAATAAAACGCCACTGACTCTTAGAGAGAAAATTAAGGAGGTTCTTTCATAGCAGATTAAACAATTGAGGAGAAAGATAAATTTATACCTTTGAGAACTAAACAAGCTCAGACCATGAAATCTATTCAGCCGAATCAATCACAATCTAATCACACAAATGCTACCTCTTCTAGAGCTGATGAGAGTTCATTGAGTAATATTTCAAAGGAGAGATAGTTTGGCGGAAACGTACATGCGCAAAATGGAAACAGTAGATAATACATGAATGAATCTTAATCTGTGAACATATCAAGGGAATACGAAGCTCGTAATAGATTACAATCAATCTAGATGATATAATAATGATAAGTAACGTTGTCAGCTATAGAATTAGTAATACATATCAAATTAGAATTAAAACATAAATCATTAAATAGTAGTATATTTTGGCAGTGATTACAGTGTCCCCTTAGAATTTGAAGCTACAAAACTCCTACTTTTCATGTCACTTTCATTTTATATTTTGCTGCTTATATTAGTAAGACTTCTCAAATCAAAAGCCTTATTTAACCTGTAGTTGCTATACCCATACAGTCTAATCTTGTTGTTATGATTTATGTCCTAGTATTTCAGTTTCCTAGCTTACATGTTGCCACAAAAGGTCTTATTATGCTCGTAGTTAATCAAATTTGATATGGATTCTGAGCGAACTCCCTTTTTCCCATAGGGAGCTTCTGATGCTTTGAGTTTATCAACAAAGCCACTTTCTTTAGTTTTGAACCAAGCTGCTTCAGTTGAGATCAGATCACTCTGATTGAGTTTATGAAAGCTGCTTCCTTGGTATTTAATTGGATTTGACTATGTGTTAAAGGATTGATTTGAATTAACAGTGAAGTATCTCTACAAACTCCCTGACTCGTTGCCCAATTAATTGTTTCGTGATTTAAGGTTTCTCTAGAAATACAGAATATCCTTGAAATGTTCTATAGTAACTTAATCTGAGTGATCTTTATCCAAATATTGATAAATTTAGAGTAATTCATCATTACTAAAACAATCTTAGCCTATTTCTCTGAGACCTCTAAGCCAATCTGCAGAAGTAATGTAGCCCTTCTTGCTTAAATCAAAATATTGAAAAGTATGATGAAAAGATTTGAACTTCAAATCAAATATTGAGTTCAAATACTAAAGTTAGGTAGATATTGATTTTTATCCTTGTTTATCTAAGTTTTTCTATTTTCCTACATATTTTTCATCAGCCTTGTAAGATTTAAAAATTTAAGATTTTTCCAATTTACTTATTAAGACATTTAGTCTCTCTAAATTTAGAGTGTCACCCATGTTTATATACTTATTAAGCAATTCTATTACAATCTTCTATTTTAATATTTTAGCCATCATCTCTTGAATTTCATTTGAATTCTAGATATAATAATGAGAATTTAGTTTTAGTATCAGGTATTGCCTCAAGTTATAAAGTCTTCTCAAATCGTATTAAGGAACTTTATCTTTAAAGCACCCGATAATATGATTTAATTTTGATGTATCCTCCTCTTAGATAACATTGGGAAATTACTTGTTTGTGTTTGAAATCGAGTAATTTGAAGTAAAGGCATTAGACATCCACATATTCCTCTGCCCCACTTAATACTAACCAGTACTTTTTGTTCTCTTTGGTTGTTCTGCTATAGAGGATGGTTAGGCGTCCTTAGTGGCAAAACAGCCATTTCCTTGATATTAATACTCAGGATATTCAATTTGATTTTTCCTATAGAAATGCTCAAGATTCTAACCTTCTTCAATAGACTATGGATGAATGAAATTCTCCATATTACTGGCCATAAGTTTTTGCTTCATTTATTTTGGGTCTATAGCTGCCCTGAATTATCTATAGGCACTTTTAGAAATCTTCAATCGATTTGAACTTGAATTAGTTGTGTCATTTTCAATAGAACTTGACTATGGTTAATTGTTGTCTCTTGTTTAATTCCTTCGATTCATTGTGAAACTCCTATTTTATTGCTGTGTAGACGGTCTTTCCTTATTTTAGAGTAAATTCAGATTTTTGAAGATTACTTTATAGTTAACTTTGCCTTTTATTGAACTTTAATTTTACATCCATGTCAAGTCTGAATCTTCCAACTGACGCATTCCTTTCATGTTTTAGAGCATGTTCACAAAAAGCTTTGTATTTATATAACCATCCTTTTCTATAAAAATTATTTTGATTATCTTATATTATATAAATTTGTCAATACATTAAAAAGTAATTTAAATTGATAAGCCACAATCACGTACCTTAGTCTATGTCTTTGCATATTTCTTTAAATTTGTTTAGTTTCAAAGTGCTTGAATCTGTTTGATTCTGTTATAAAACTGAAAAATCAGATTTAAATTAGGTTTTAGAGGTATCCATAATAAATTTTATTTCAATTATTAATTATTCTCATTGCATGCTTATTTTATAAAAGGTATATAAAAATACTTTTTAATAATTTTAATTGAAAAAAGTATATAAAATTATTAAAGTAAATATTTAATGTTCAAATATGTCATGAGATTTTATAAGAGAAGGAAAGAAAAAATAATATATTGTCAAATTCTATTAATATTATAATTTTATTATATAAAAATAATTGTATTGATATATCCATTATTAGTAAGTTTATTTGATATAAAAATATTGTTAAAAATATAGTAATTATTTAAGAGTGTTTCAAAGAATTAAAATAAGTGTTCTAATTATAAATTCATATATGTTAAGCTAATTCAAGCTACTAAATTCTTAAAATCAATGAGATTATTTTTAATTCCGTTAAATGCCTCCGAGACTTTCTTAAGTTCGTCCATTTCAGATTTCATGTCTTAAACAAGTACATTTGGTATTATAACGTAACAAAAAATTAAAATTAAATTTTGTTAACTTAATTGTATATTTACGAATTGAAGTGCTTCAAAGAGTAAATTAGTGAAGGTTTCTAGTATTTTGGCACCATTATTTTAACCATTTAAGGTTTCTTGGCTCATACTCACATCTCCAACATCGCTTCGACTTTCATCCTCAATCAGTTTTTCTTTTTACAAGTTAACAAGCAGCTCTTTAATGCGTTTCTTATTTTCATCTGAGATTATGAAGGATCTCTCGGGATCCATAACTTCTGAGATTTGTGAGCCACAATCTTTCATGAAATCTGCACTTTAATCTAAGAACACGAAATCATCGAGCTCTTCTGCTAAGTCGAGTCCCATAAAAGTTAAGTAGAGTCTTAGAATTATAATGTTCTTTTAACGCAAAATTTATTCTTGTTTGTTTCCATGCTTTTTACAGACTAGGATTAGCTCCTCCCAATCTTTATGTTTCAAAGCTTCATAAAGATAAAGCAATATAAATTAATAAAATATTTAGGAATTTAAGTCTACTCTTCTTGACTTTAAGGACTTAGATCAAACTTGGAAGTATTTTGCATTCTCTCAAGTTCTCTGTAAATAGAATAGACTTGAGAAAGGATTATTTGCCTTTGATGTTCATAATGCTCAATTTGATATTGTAAACTAACTTTGAAACTGATTCTATTAGTAAATATAAACAGAGGTAACTTTTCATTCAAGAAGTCACCAAGTAGTGCTAGAATAGGTCCTGGTAGTTTTAAGAAACCAGTTCTCATTGTTTTCTGACGAACAGAATTATGAAGGATTATTTTTTATTCTGGTATTAATAGATAGTCTGATTCTCTGCTGCTTGAAGAGCTAGTTTGTTACCTATAAGAGCCTGTTAAATCATAGGTTGTAGAGAGAGCCCCAAATTGTTAATTTTAAGTGGATTATCGATGAGCTTAAAGCGCTGCTTATGCTAATAGTGGATTGTTTCCAATATGAGTTCCAGCTGCAAAACTTGGTGAGTTATATTATGATAGATCGAAATCTGGGTATTGGTTTGCTGTAGGTCCAAACAAATTGTCTGCATCCATTATTGAGATAAGAGGAGTTGGTTAATGCTAAGATTGTAACGATTATCTGTTAGAGGAGATATAAAGAACATAATTTATAAACGTTTTTTATATGATATCTTTGATTTCTGAATGTCTCATTGACTATTCATTCAGTAGTATGGATATATTTTGATTCAAGCTTCTTCTTGCACTTTCCTAAAGTTCCTCCATTCTTCGAGGAAGATTCTCTATCGACTGCGATACTTAATCTCCTTGTAAAGTAAGCCTGTGAGCGTTAAATTGATCATCAAATTATCCACCAGTTTCCCCAAAGATTCGTTGGTTATATTTCTAGTTAATTTTCTCAAGGTTTTTCTCAAACATGATAGATGATATAGAGTTTTCATCGTCAAGATTGAATGGTTTGTGACTTGAAAGGGATAAATTAACTTACTATGGTGAACTTTGACTGTTATCTATTCCCTGACTTTTATTAGCAGTGTCCAAGTTTTTAATGTTTTTCTCAACTACTTTTTCTTCATCTGATAAAATTGAAGACTTATGAGAAAGATATGGTGAGTTATCATTTTCTGAATTTATAATTTATATGTTGCTGTTCTATTAACCATCTCTTTTATTTTATGATCTATAATTACTTTAGCTCTGCTTATTAGAACTCTATGAATGCCTATAGTAGGAATAAATTTAGTTTGGGAAAATAATTTATAATTAATTAATTAAATATAATAATTCGTGGCAGTTAACTTGGTTGAAACCAAGTCAATATGGGACTTGTTTGAAAGAGAATTCAAAATCAGCTGGACTTTACTATTGGCGGTACCCCTCTATCGCATCGCAGAAGCGAGATAACTTGACTTTAATATTGGCATTAAAATCAACTAAACAAATCACCAAATATTAAAGTCAAGTTATCTCGCTTCTACGATGCGATAGAGAGGTACCGCCAATAGTAAAGTCCAGCTGATTTTGAATTCTCTTTCAAACAAGTCCCATATTGACTTGGTTTCAACCAAGTTAACTGCCACGAATTATTATATTTAATTAATTAATTATAAATTATTTTTACAAATTAAATTTATTCTTACAATATTGATTGAATTTTATTAAGAGCTGTGCTGATTCTTCTTTTGGTTTGTGTTTTAAATGCTTTCAAAATGATGCTTAGAGCTGCTGCCTCCAGAGGAACTTTGTAATGCAGGAATATTTAAGTTGCCCTCTATTGTGAAATCAGTTGTTTGAATCGATGGAACTGTTTTATCATTGCTACTCAAAATCTATGGTTTATTTACCAACTAATGCTAAGGCTAAGCATTGCCATTTTTACTCAGTAATTATTATTGTTGTTACTGTTGCTTACTTGTGTTATAATTGCTATTAGCTTAGGCTGACGAATAACTCTACAATTTATTCAGCTAAGTTTGTTCTGTTAAAGAGTTGTGTTGTTAAATCGCAACTGTATTTCTGCTACTTTAGAAGTTTAGCAAGTTCAAATTCTTGTTTGTATTGCTTAATATTTAAATGCTTTAGTTTTGAGCTGACTGATTACCACTGTCCTTAGCAATCATTTATATTATCTAATTATTTGTTGGTTCCTTGAGGTTGAGAATGCTAGGAGTTGGAGATTTAGATTTCTATCTGTTTTGTGCAGAAGAGGTGCTAGATGAATTAACGTTATTAGTTGATTAAGAGATGAAATTTTATTACTGTGTGTAATTCAGAGCTCTGCTTGTTTTTGATTTTGTCGAGTGATGACTGGTCGATGAGGTTTTGTTTAAGTTAGAAGTCGACTTGTTATTGGTATAATAAAAATACAGTCAGTTAAATAAAGTAATAAGCCATAGTTTTCTGTGAAAAGCTTGATTTCTATGATTGAATTTCATTATACCTTGTTTATGAAGTGGACTGTTTTTAAGTATAGTTGAATGGGCTTTTGCTACTTTCTTTTACTAATGTCATACTCATTTAATTGCTCTCATTATGGTTACTTATCCAATCTGATTCATGCTGATTAAGTTAATCACTTGGGATTCTGGAACTTTGATTCATTTTTAGTTATGCACCTTGAGCAGCTCTACTCATTGGACTCTTCTTCTATATTTTATGTTTGTTATGATTTTGAATTTTGGTTGGTTGAGATTTTTAGGGAGGTGACCTTGCTTTGGCTTTCTTGATTTAATCGTTAGAAACGCTTAAACCGCCAAGTGAAGTGCCTGTTCTGTGAAAAGGTTCAGTTTATAGAGGCGAAGTCTAAAGATGTAAATTTGCTTGAATATCATCCTCTCCCATCAACACAATCTCTCCGTCCACTTCTTCTTCATCGTCAGCAAAAGTAGTATTTTAACAATACATTTTATTTGGGAAATTAAATTACAATTAGTAAATTAAATAATTAATAGAGCGGCAGTTAACATTCTCCAAACCTAGAAAATATGGTACTTTTTCGATAGAGAACTCAAAATTATCTACAATTTAAGATACATTGGAGGTACTATTTATCTCATCCCCTTAGCGAAATAAATTGATTTAATTGTGGGTGATTTGTTTAGTTTATTTTTATTCCAGATTATAGTCGATTTATCTCGCTTTAATAATGAAATAAAATATTGCTTCCAATATATCTTAAAGTGCAGGTAATTTTGAATCTCTTTCGAAAAATTACCAATTGTCAAGGTTTGGACAAAGATAACTGCCACTATGTTAATTATTTAATTTACTAATTATTATTTCATTTCCCAAATCAACTGTATACATACAATAATAGTCGCCATAGTGGTGGCAGGTCTCTGCTACTAGATGTAATTATTGTTTACATTTATTAAACTCCCTGTGAATATTTACTTTCTAAGTTCTTAGTCAGAGTCGTCTTGTACTTCACTTTCCTCCTTACTTGCTGGCTTCTACTTTCTGAAAGGATGCTGAATTATTTTAGTGGGCTTTGATTGCTGCTACAAAGGCAAAGTAATTAAATAATGAATAATATATAAAGTATGACTGATTGGCTCTACGAGATCATCTTGAGTCATGTTTTAAGTGTAAATTTGAAGTGGAGACTAGCTATATAAGTTATTTTGTTCATTGTTTCTGAGAGGACTGTGCTCTGACTGCCTTGTTGTTCCTTCACTCATTTGCAATTGCTGTTACTATTAGGATCTATTGGTCTAAAGCTAGGTCGTTAAGTTGCTACTACCAATGCTAGAATTATTGTTGATAATATTGCCCATTTTATCAAGACTTTGATTTGTGTTCAAGTTGATATTATTCATGTTTTGCACGAGTTACTAAGAAGTCAACGACATATTAACGTTGTGACTTACATTATTTCCCACTGTGTTGTAATTATTATTTCCATTCAGATTTTATGCGGTATTTCCACTTGTGCTTAATAAATTGCTTTGATTTGCTCCCACAGACATCCTCATTAAGTCTTCTCTGATGTCATATATCTGTTTGATATGATCTCTCAACTCGTCTGATAGCCTCCTATCCTCTTTCTTTTATCTAAATGGCTGTAAAATCTCCATTATATTTGCATTTTTCAAACTAGTAACACTCTAAGCTATGAAGTTGTAGTTCTTGTTCGAACTTAACACTGTTTTGTTGAAGTGATAGATAAATTCCTGCAACTCAAAGAACCTTCTGTCGAAGTATTAAGCGAACATTTCGAAAAGAGCACTCATTTAATCTATAACTTGATGGAATTATTACTATTATGGTTGCTGCTGTTGCTACTGGCTGTTTGTTTACATGTTCTACTGAGATATATAAAAGTGATATTATACTTTATAATTAATCATCTAAAAATTATGAATAGATAAGTTTGATGGATAATTCCAGTTCTAGTTTGCGTGGCTCTATTACTGAGAAATCATATTCATTGAAGAATTAGACTAGTTAACATCAAAGATGGATCTATTATAATGCGGACTAGACTGAATATATATATCATTATTTGCTTATGATTGCAGATCAATCGATGCCACTATGGGATTATTATTGTTATTGATATTTTGATTATGCATATTATTAGGGTTATTACCACTCATTTAGTTAATAGGTTGCTGGTTAATCTGCTGTGGCTTCTGAAATGGTAAATTTGTTGGAAATCCATGATTTTAAGATTTTTAATTAGAATTGGTTTGTTAATGCGAGGAATTGTTTGATTAATGAGTGTGAGTCTGTTAAGGGTGCTGTTAATGCTACGGTTAAGTAGCTATTAAATTTGACATTAAATTCTATTAATTTTATAATTATTTATTTAGTTTATAATTGAAGAGAAGTTTTGTAAATTTATATTACTTTTAACAAATTAAGCTTTAAAATGAAATTAATCACTCATATTATATTTTTATAACATTTATATTCATAATTTTTTATCAATTTTATTGAGTCTCTTCCAAAGCCATTTCCAGTGATTCGCAGTCCAAATAGTACTGTCCAAACTAGATAAATTTTAATCATAAATTTAATGATTTAATCCTTACCAGCTCGTTAAGTAGTTCAATTTGATTGTTGAGATGTTTAATTTCCTTCCTAGAATCATCCAATTTCTATTCTTTAGCCACAATTTCCTATTTCATTTTCTCAGCTTGTAGTTCCAACTATTTTTACATCTACTGCATTTTTTACTATTCCACTGGATTCTATTGCTTTTTCTCTTCTATAACAAATTTATGACTCTCAGAATAAAGTTTATATTAGAAACTTATTTTCATGTTTAAATCTGTACTTTATGAACAACACTTACCTTCTTGTTATTAATTCTTAGGAGGCACAATTTAATCATATATTCTATCGTTAGTGGTCAGGAAAGTCAGGTTTCTGCCAGCTAGACGCATTTAAATTGGTAGGAATAATTGACTATCGATTGCTATGTCTTGATATGCAGGTCCTCCGAAGCAAGCCATTTCTCACAAAAATATATTAACTGTAATTATTTATATATATTTATTTGGAGTATTTTATAATTTAAATTCAAATTATGAGATCTAAATACTATAGTGAGTATTTCTATGTTTACTATTTTTTATTTAGGGGGTATATATCAATAAAAACAAAAGTTATCAAAGTTTTAAAATATTTACTTTTTTTGGAATTTTTCTTTATTTTATAAAGCAATAATTGTAGAAAGATTTATAAATAAAATTGTCTATAATAATTTAAGCATTAATTTACTTTTTTAATAATTAAAATAGGAAAAAATTAAATGAAAATAACAAGAAAAAATCCTTCTTTTAAGTATATTCTGGGTCTTGTCATAGTAGCAAATCTTATTTTACTCCCATCAATTCAATGCCAAGACAGTACTGATGATGACTCAACAACTGACAATACTGAAATCACACCAACAGAAGATGAAACCACAATTTCATCATCAGATAATTCAGAATAAGCAAAATAATAAGGTATTGACTTTGTTTACAACTTATTCGATAACATGTGGCCTGAGGACTCAAAAACTCTCACTAATCAAATGGTCTACGAGTGCACTGTGAACGCTGATTTTAATGCATTAATGAATAAAGAAAATCCAGATTCAGATGCCTTGAGCATTTAAGATTTTGTATATAGCAAACGTATCCAATACAAGAATTATGTATATTGCCAAATTGGAATCTAAATTTTTACTCTCTTGAAATTGTCTTACATTAAATTAAAATTATGTTTAATCAATCATATGGATCCAGTGCAATATATGGACTTTCAAGTTTTGGAGGAGCTACAAACTACTAAAATGTATTGTATTCTTTGTAATAAATGAGTACAGAACTTTAGCTATATATGATGTCCTGGAACCTAACTGGTTGCAATAAAACTCATCCTATTCATTACAGTCAGCTTAAGAATGTCTATGATAATCTTGCCACTCCATACAAGTTATATCAATAACTTTATATAAAAAACTTAAGAATTTCTCATAACTTACTGGTGTTAGGTATTTTAATAATTTTATAGTTAGTTGGGTAGAATAACGCAATTTTCTTGATGAACTCCGTAAATTGTACATAAGGAATGAATAATTCTCTTAATTACTTAGTTGAGCAAGATTATAACAATACTGCTGTGGAATTGGGAAAACTTCTATCAAACTTTATAAACTTGAAATTAAGTAGCTCAAGTGTTATTAGTGAACAAGATGAGAAGTTTTATTTTTTGCTTAATCGAATGATTCAGATATCTTATATAAATTAATAAATATGAGAGGAAAAATGCTTTTTCTTACTGGGGGAAAAAGGAAAACTCATTTATAATTAGATCAATTCAATCAATATTATTTTTTTCTATATAGATAAGATATCACCAGGTTACTTCTCGAATAACGCCCTTCTTCACGATTATGTAGTTGGCAAAGGCGAGTCTTTCTTTTCTTAAATAGACTCCTAATTGACTGATTACATGTCTATCAATGACATCCCATCCACCTTGAAACTAGATCTTTTCAATAGTTTGATATAGTACTTTAAATATCACTACTACAAAGCTCTTTCTTTCGCTTCAAGCAATGGTTTCACAGATTTGGGAGAATGGAATTCTTCAAATATTGAGTGTTTTGATTAAGTAGCAGGGAAGTTGTTTACCAGTGAGGCTGAAGAGTGGATGTCAAGCTTGATTAATGCTTATTGGAGGAAGTCCTTTGGAGAGATGAGTGTCTATTTAAAGATGCTACTCAAGATTTAGTGTGAATCAGCATGAATTCTCACTTTATAATAATCATAGTAATTTAATGCTAAATTCTTTTAAAATGAAATGATTTTTCTTAATTTGTTTAAGTTTATTCTCAATTACAACAACAAAGATGAAGAATTATCGTAATGTTATGAAATCAAGAAAGTCTGATTAATTTTGAACAATAGATTTTATTAGGATAATTCTAATATATTTCAAAGTTAAATTTACTATAATTAGACATTTAAAGTTTTTCCTGAGATTCTCAGCAAGCTCCGCCTACTGGACAGAAATAAGTGCCTGGTGTACCAAGATAATTTTAAATAAATATATATTTGATTCTATGATCATATTATTCACCATTTTTGAGTTATAAATAAATAAAATTGAAGATTCATGCTGGTGCTATGGAATTTATTAGTGTCTAGCATCTCGTAGAAATAGTAAGCAGGCAGTTGTTTCTGACTCATGCCTAGAGAATTCTTTAGATCTGCCAGTACATTTGATTATTCACTAAATTTGGCTTTAATAGATCCTGCTTTTGATAAACCTTCTCCCACTACTTTAGAGGAGTAAGCATCAGCATGATTTATAATCACTATAATGACATATAAGTAAAACATTTGTTAACGTCATTAAATTTAAGAAAAGATTAAAGTTGATATACTTACCACTTGCGTCTTGTTGAGCTTTATTAATTCTACCAGCTGCTTTGCCTATTTCTTATTCTTTCTGGTAGGTCACAGTCTAAACGTTTAAATTTAGATTTTCAGTGTCGATTAAGGCCTGACTGAAGTTTCCTGGAAGATCAATATCTAGCAATTGGAATGACTGTGTAACCACTTTGTAATCTAGCAATAGTTTTTCTGTTAAGCTATTCATTAAAATCACTGTTTTTAAAATAAATGAAATGTTATAGAAATAATTTGATTTCTCATTCTAGTTTCAATGCTAGATCTTTCATAAAACACTTACAGTGCGTCGAATTCAGCCATGACATCTCTGAGTATATTTCTAGCAGCTGCTATAAACGCGTCTTCATACTTGTCTCCCCAGTTCTTATATAAACTCAGGAGATCTGCTCTGTCAATTGATAAAGTGTATTAAAAACTGCATTCTATGTTCACTAACAGAGCGTCTTAAGTTCTAGAAACTAATGCATCGACTAGTTTATCATAATAATATATATATTATATTTATAAATGGTCATGAGGAAAAGCTAAAATTAGAAGCATATTATATAGTGCTAAATTAAATTTATCAGGCTGTGATGAGCCCTATTTTTAATTTCCAAATTGAATTGTCCTCAAATTCTTAATAAAAGTGATAAAGTAATGTCCTGGACCAGTGAAATGTGTTCCCTCTGTGAATAACTGATCTTCGTTTATACTCACTGAGTTGGGATTATAGTCGAATCCCACTTCATAAGCCTCTAATTTATTTAGATTCTTAATTTCCTTTACAATTCATTATTGATTATTTTATTTTTTATTATAGAGATAATTTAAATTTATGAACTGATGTGCCAATTAAAACAACGATTATCAAAACAATAGCAACAATAGTTGAAACTATAAATACATGAGTTAAATACAATGAGTTATTGATGTCAAAAATTGTAGTTAAAAAAAAATAAACAATATGTGACTTACTAATAGCTGTTCGAATTGCACATTCTTTAGTGCAGCACATTTTTAATTTGATTGATAGTAAAAATAAATATAAATTATATAATTAGAAATTCAATTTATTCAAGAAATTTATTAGTGAATTTTTATGAACTCCATTGTTTTTTGCATTTACATTTAGGCCTTTGTTTCAGAAATCTATGAGAATTTAAATTTTATGAAATTATGAATATAAACTTTTCTGGATTAGAAATTGATGTTATTGAATAATAATTCTATTTCAGTAGTGTACAATTAAATGACAGATCAGTTTCTATTAAGTTCTTTTACATTTCATTATTTAGTTTTGTACTCATTTGGAGTTTATTGGGGTAGTCCATAATCTACGTCTAGATCATCCTATCCATTAGAGTCAACTTAATTGTATATAAATATCGCTTAAAAATGAAATATAATATAACCTCCTCCCTTGATGAACTCTAAGGTATACTTTCCTCATCATGATCAATGCCATCCAGCACTTCCACCACCTAATCATTATCCTAGTTCACTTTCTTCAATGACAGTCCACCTAGATTACCTTCTATAATAATTTCCCCTCTATCTTTAGTTTTCTATCTGTTATCCATAGTTTAGCTTTTGATGCTATTTTCATCATAAAAATTAGATTTTAGTGAGTCACTCATCTTTTGACTGTAGTTCTTGGTGCTGTCGTTGTGTTAATTAATATTGGTGCTTTTGTGAATTATTTCTTTGTAGTCGTCCTCTTCGTAGGGGTTTGGGAGACCGTCGAAATCTTCTTCCAAGCCTCCTTGATGCTTTATCTCCTCATCTTCGTAGAAATAGTCATCAATATTAGTCAATAAATAAAAAATACTATAACAATTTATGTAGTTGTTATTAGAGAGATCAAAAACTTTTGTAAATAATATTATGCAATATTCTATTGAACTCTTTAATTGTCTATGTTATAGATTGTTTTTAGTATATCAAAAATATAGTGATGGGGGTTTCATAAATCATAAAAATGTTAATTTATTATAATTTTAAATAGATGTCTTGTGATTACTTGAAACCTTTTAGGCCGAGACCCTATGATCTTTATTTAAATTAATTTGACATGTAGACATCATCGATATTTGTTATAATGTCTAAATGTTCTGGTCCATTTGAATTCACTTGATTGTAAATAAAATATTAAAAAATTATACAATATTTATATTATAATTGTGGTTTTAAGATACACTTAGATATGCAGATTTACGGTCAAACTAATCATAAACTCAATAACAAATGTTAATTACATATCATATAATACTTTTATTTTTAATCATTATTCTTGTTATTTCCAAAGTCAATAGAATCTTACTCGATCTTATTGTTAGCTTTTGTCCTCTTCCCTCTCTTTTTATTATGTTTCGCCTATTAACTCTACAATTTCTTTTAGCAATATCTCTTCCTGAATATCTTAGCGAACTAATCCCAGTATCTCTTAAGTTTTTTGGTAAACATCACAGTAAAAACAACTTGCATGGCGAGTTACACAAATGCCACAAATACTGAGAAACCAGCTAGGGCCTAGTCTCTGTCATTGGTTGATTAAAACTATTTAATGCTATAATTGACTATTTTATCTGAGCAATCGTGATCAGCGACGTACTTCAGCATTTTCTCATCCAGGCTATTGTTAAAGTTAGCCAGAGCACAGAACAAGATAAACAGCACTAAAACGAAAATACCCTTGATTATCATATACAGATGCTTAAATGAGGTCTAGCAGCAAGTTCTGCAGTCTTTAAATGTATTGCATTAACACAGACAACAGCACTGCGATAGTAAGGTTACTAATTCATAGCAAAATACAATAATGGCTATGAAACAAGCTGGCTTGTACTCTGTGCTTTTTTACTTCATTTTCTAAGCTTAAGAAGCGAAATAAATAGTTGAATACTCATTCTAACAAGAAAATGTCCATAGAGCATATGGCTTTCCATATAATTTATAGGTATTTTTACCGAGCTCCACACTTTAGTCAGTTTAGAGTTGATCAGTTATCGCCTTCATTAAGTTGTTTTACTAATATGCAGTTAATTCAGTGATTTGAAATTCAGTTGGATAAAATTCATTCATGTCATCTTATTCAAAGATACTCGAGCATCTGTCTTCTTCGTTGAAAACTGGACTTATTGAAATTTCTCTCTCAATCAACTTATTTTTGAAACTTCCACAAGGTCTCTGAAGATTTATTACTAATCTTGAGAGTGGGCTCTTTAACTAATTGTCAGTTATGCTATCGAATTTTTCATAATTGAGCATTTGCTTGCGTTGATACTATTAATAATCAGCAGACGAATTATCTGAAGCACTGATAAATCTAAGTCCATTCAGGGAACAATTTGTAAATTTATCATGC
Source organism: Oxytricha trifallax (assembly GCA_000711775.1). Taxonomy (NCBI): domain Eukaryota; phylum Ciliophora; class Spirotrichea; order Sporadotrichida; family Oxytrichidae; genus Oxytricha; species Oxytricha trifallax. Next base: position 15,096 of record ARYC01003389.1, on the reverse strand, counting down.
AAGCAGTAGCCATAGTCAAATTTCTAGGAACCTACCCAGGATCCGCATCTATCTAAATCATCGCATGAATAAATACCTCTTAGCTAAACGATTTGGTGATAGTTTAGCGATTATGAACGTTTTATGCATAGTATGTTACCATAAAAGATATCTTTAGAACTTTAAAAATTAGATTTTCATTACTGTATACTTAAATAACTGTAATAGGCCTCTAAATTTATATATGAGTAATGAATAATAGATATCAAAATCAGTTTCAGGGATACCCTTAACCGAAGTACCTCTATTTTTATCACACTACCCCAATTCATATTAATTCCCACTTATTCTGCAAATATCTCTAGTCCCTAAGAACTTACCAGTTATTTTCTCATACCCTGATGGGCATTAGTTTTTAGTTTCATTATTGTTGTTATCTGTATATTGATTACTACTGTTGCCATCTGTAATTAAAATATTATATTTTTATATTTAAATTAGATCTGCTTAATTTGATTGCAAAAATCGAAAATATGATAAGTCATCATAATGCATTTCAGGCTCTATTCTTTATACTTATTAAAGATTCTATTACTACCTATCCTCCCAAAGATCAAATAACTTTCTGTTTCTATTGTTGTTTAAATCATTAGTGAAATTGGATTAGAATAAGTTGTATTCATTATGAGAGATCAAATTTCTTTTGTTTGTAGTATTTGTGGAATTGGTTTGATTACTCAATGAAACTGGAATTGTCAAGAAATCAGTATTGTAAATTAAGAAAATTAAATTTAAAGAGTTTATCAAAAACTACATAAAAGTAATCAATTTTAATATAAAATAGAGACATATAATTATAATGGGAGGCATGGCCCAATCCACAGTTTCATAGGCGATGACTTCAGCATACATTTGAGAATCACTTGTCAGCAGAAAAGCACCAATAATCAGAAGTACTAGACTGGGGATTAGAAGCAGTAGTCTGCCTAAGAAGTAAGGCTAAAATGCAGGGCTTTTTCTTAAATTTTCACAAATATTCATTTTTTTGATTAAAAATTAAATTATGACAAAAAAGCTTACTAAATTTATAATTCAACAGCACCTAGAAGTTAGATATCATTAAAATAAAATTTAATGTATATTTATCTTAAAAAAGTAATATTTTATTTTTATGTTTTTAAGCAATAATCAGCTTTATAAATCATTAAATTCTTATTATTTTTCGAATTTCCTATATTTTCTTAATAGCGCATCAATAATGAATAGTTAAATTGAAAAATCCAGATTATAATTATCTATAACAAAATAATAATAAAATATTTTATAAATAAAAATGCCTTAAACCCCTTAATTAAATCAAAACAATCTACACCAAATTGAGTTCTATAAAACTTAAGACCTAACTAATACGATTATAAATTTATATAAATATATATATATATATATATATATATATTCATATTTTACGAATGTAACCAATAAATAAGATAAATTACAATAGTAAATATTAAAGGGATTGACTACCCTAATTAAACCAATGGGAATCATTAATAAGTTGGATAAAGATTATCACAGTAATATAGTTCAAAGTAATTACAATCAATATTATCTAATTATATATGATAATAATAATGATATAAAATAAAAATTTTAATAATTTCTTGTGATTAAATTGTTTTTATTCGCTACACCCAAAAATTAATTGTAATGTCAAAGATAATACAAATAAATTACATTAGTTTCAAATTTAATTGATAAAATTCATAGGATTTATAATTCGAATTAAATTTATTATGTAAAAAATGTAATAAAATTCCTTTTACTTTAATATTTAATAATAAATAGAGTAATTTCATAATAAGTATTTCATTTTAAAAATAAATATCGAAATAATGAACTATATATTCACTCATTTATATTTATATTTTGCAATAAATACAGCCACTTTTAAAATTGCAATAAGCAGTTTCCTAAAGACATTCAACTATTTATAGTCAAAATGTTAACAATAATTATTTACAATTTATAATAAGAAATTGATAAATTAAAATTAAATTAATAATGAAAAAATGGAAAGCTATAGATGTTGATGCAGAAAGGGCCTGTTTATTCACAAAAAATGTAAGTTACAAAAAAGATATCTAAAATTTTATTTTTACAGATGTCCAACCTAGTACGAGCGGTGAAGGGACAAGACACATAATTCACAAAGTAACAGAGAGAACTGGTCAAGGAACTTAAATATGGAAAAATGGAGATAAATATGAAGGAGAATGGAAAGACAATGAAACTGTTTTTAGATTTTCATTTTTGTTTTTTGTAATAAGTTTTGATTTAATCGTTATTAGTATTCTTATAATCATCTATTTTTCATTTTATTAATCATAATTTATAACACATATATATTACATTGTGATTTCATTCATCTATTTAATATATTTTCAAATTATTTCGAAACATATTTATATAAAATAATTCTGCAATTCATGCGAACTCTCCATAATAAAACCAATAAGATAAACATAAGGAGAAACTTTTACTTTCTGGTATAGACAGATTACTCTATATTTTTTAATTAATTTTTTTCTATAAATTTTTTACCAATTTTCTTTAATTAAACTCAATTGAAAGATAGACTTTATCAGTGCAAAGACAGTGAAGTCGATACAGTGCAAGTCAGAAACAGTAAATATGTTAAATCGAATTGGACTACCACTTGCAAAGAAAATAAAAAAAGAAAAATCCATTAAGCTAAGAAAAGAGCTTAAAATGAGTATTGAGAGAGAAACTTAATAGTTAATGGTTTACTCTCAACCTGAAAAGGCTTGCAATTTGTTGTAGAATTACTTTGAGGAAGAGAAAAGTATAATCTTTAGTTAAATTGAGACTGTTTATTTTTATAATTTTAAAGTATGATGGAGCAGAGGAGGCAAAAATTGTATAGGAGGCTAGATTCCATTAACACAGGAGGCACCTCGTTATTACTCAACACCCTTCAGATTAAGCAAGCGAATGAAGAGCCCTTTAATTTTGCATAAGAAGTAAGAGACTACCAGAATAGCAATTTGCATTAAGTTAGGCTATAGTATAAAGCACAGAATAGGGAAATCTCATCAAGTCAGCTGAAGAGTATCTAAATCGACTCGCTCGACTAAGTTACACCTTAGATTAGAGGAAATCAGCATAGAAGCAGTTTGAATCAATAATACATGAAGAGAGTCTCGAATACAGCTCAAAATAGTGCTAGAAAAAATGAAGAGAGGAGCCTTGGCAAGGTTGGCAGAGTCAATTAAAAATCCATGTTTCATAATAATACAAACATACTTACAAATTAGAGCTCTAAAAGCAAGATAAACGAAGATTAAATGGAAAGTATAAGCGATTTTGGAGATAAGAATAGTCCAAAGGATGAAAATAATGTAGAATAGAAGAATTCAATAAAACTTTAGTAATGTTACATCATTTTACTATTGATTAGCTTACGTTTATACACCAAAATCTTAAAGAATATTGGGAATAGTTCAATTTCTACTAATACAGGAACTGTGACACTAAAATAAGGCAGAAGTACTCTAAATGAAATAACAGAAAAGAATTATTCGCCTTCACTGACTTAGCAAAGGACTATTCGAGAAAAGCGTTCTATCTCAATTAAAACTAAATTTTTATATTATATAATTTTAATTATGATTTTACATGGCTAATCATCACAATGTAATCTTCTATTTTAAAGAAATAGTACTAAACTTCATTTTTTTAACCATAAAATTTTATGATAAAATTTCTAATTTAACTATAATAAATATTCAATAATATAAGTAATAAAAAACTCAGATAGATATATTTATGTATTTTAAATTGTTCCAATAAAGCTGGATGCTCATTCAGCAAAAGGAACCCCTCCCATAAAACAGCAAAGAAACACTATAATCATGAATGACAGCCAAAATGAGCTTTTGCTTTCCTAGACAAAACCATAAATTACAGATAGTCTCCATACTAAACAATCAGAGGAAAAAGTTTCAGATTTAAACACAAGCCCAAAAAAGGAAGTTAGATTCTTTTCAGATCATAATAACTCAAAGGGAAGAAGAGAGAGTAAATAAATATCTGTGTCAGGGTCAAACACCAGTGCTCACTACCATCATAAAGAAAAATAAGAGTTCCAATTTAGAGATCTTACAGTTTTATTAAGGAAGAATATGGCTCCAAAATTTGCAAACACGATGAAAGAGGGGATCACAAATGAATTTAGACTTTCTAAATATATGACGCCAAAGAAATCTATAGTTTCTGTTTATACCTTTGAAAGTAAAGTCTATGATGAGATTTTTATAATTGTTGACTAATATTAAAAGATATATGACTGCTTAATAAATCTCAAGAATATAATATCAAAGAGACCTGTTAATACAAGTCAAGCATAAATAGATTTTAAAAAGTAATAACTTGTGTAAAGTTGGAACTAGGCAATTGAAATTTGCTAGAAAAACGGAGACTTTATTTTGATTTTTAACGCTTTAAAATTTACAGGAAGCAGATCTCTGAGAGCTCTGCGGGGGATACTCCTAGTTCGCTAGGCTCTTATCTCGTATGCATCTTGATTACAGGGAGATGTGGAATGGGGGCGAGGTGGTTTTTTTCGGAGTTTTCTAGTTCACGACTTGCCACGTCATTGATTGCCACGTCAACTCACTTCAGATACGACTACGTCACGACTAAAATTGATGGTTTGATTTTAGTATTAAACACTGAATTGATAAATATTTAATTTTGAGTATAACTCGTTAATCATCATAAAAATTTACAGGAGAGATATATATGGAGTTTAAAGATTTTATGGGAGCTATAAAGTAATATCGAGCATTGAAGAACTTTTGTGATGAAAAACAAAGGTACCGGGAGAAGATTTTCACTTTTGAGTAAATAGGAATTTGCTATCGATTGATTGAAGATTTTAATTCAGCTATAAAGTTCTTTAGAAAGCAATTAGAGTTAGCATGGGAATAAAAGGATGAAAGAGCTGAAGTGGCAGCTTGTGATTAGTTGGCTTTAACCTACTACTATATAGGAGACATGGAAAAGGGCTTACATTTCAATGATCGAATGATGAGGGGAAAACTTGAAAATAACCAAAGCGTAATAAAAAGAGTCAGCAAAAACTTAATCGTATCCAAGCGAAAGCGACCAAAATATGAGTTTTACCTTAACCCTGATTAACTAAATGAGTACCTAATTAAAAAGCAAGAGCAATTCAATGGAAAGTAGGAGCAACTAATCGACTTCGGTTTGAGTAAAGCTTACTCAGTTCTACCCCATCCTCGTTTTCTTGATGAGCTTCCAAATTCAGATTAGGAGGATTATTAAGATTAGCAAAGTCAAGAGGGAGGCTCAAAAAGCCCATAGAAAAAGAAAACTATAAGAGTGAAAAGTGAAAGCATCTACACAGGCCCAAAGTTTTAAACAGAAGAATTAAAACACCTAAATTAACCTCCTCCGTATGAGTATTTAAAGATAACAGATCCTTTATTAAAAAAGAAAACAATGTATAAAAGAATAACTTCATAAAACTAGAAATCAAATTCAAATGCTAAATATCTATCAATTAGAGACTATATTGGAGCTGAAAACTTCAAATATGATTTGCCTAATAGATCAGGTACTGCTTCAGAGCATCGGAACAAGCCGCTAGATGGAAATTAAATATATTAAAACATTATTGAGAGAGTAAAGCAAACAGATGGTAGTTTGAATAACAGGTAGAGTGAAGTTTATTTAATTTTACATAAAGCAATCTTATATTAATTGCAAATCTTTGTTTTTAAAACTTAACTAACACTTAAAATTTCAAACAATTATGTATAAATGATGAAGGAACAGTGCGAGGTGTAAGCATCGTAAATCATCTTTCTTTATTGAGATCTCTAGCGAAAAATTAAGTTATTTATTCTATATCAGCAGATGCTCTTGAAAAAAATTTAGATCAATTTAAGCAATCAATATTAAAAAGATAGATGATGCAGTATTTAAGGAAGTGGAAACTCGGCATTGAATTCGAAGAAATATGCTATAACATTTGAATTTAAAATTGTATTGTTATTTTCTAAATTATATTAATCATGTTTAGTGTTTAGGAAGAGATATTTAATATTTTTATGTTTATTAAAAATTTAATAGAAGAATATATTTTGAATTAAATACTTTAGAAGTTATAATTAAATAAATTAATAACAAATTGGTTGTTTATTAGTATATTATAAAAATATATTAAGAAGAAATGTCAAATAAAGCTTTTCACAGCAATAATGAGTAATACTTTTATTAAAAGGTTTATTATAATCTTATTTTAGTTTCTCCCATTAGGCTATTACAGACCACTTCAAAAAATAGTAAGTAGATAAGTATTTATATCACAAATATTTTGACATAAATTAAATAAGATAAGTCTTAATGATAAATTCTTAGAAAATTTTATGGTTATGATAATGAGCTTTCATATTTGGATTTCTTTCTTAAGAAAAAGAAAGACGAAAAGGAGATTCAAGAAATCAGATTTTCAGATGTAAGAGAATGATCATATACGCTTATATTTATGCATTAATTCCATTAATTATACCAGGATATATAATATATCTTTTATTTTAGAGTTATGGAAATTGCAACACACCTCTGATCGTAACTGGTGATGAGGGATGCGGTAAAACTTCACTTGTAGTGTAATGGCTAAAAAACATTTCAAATCCACCAGTAAGTTGTAATTCTAAGTATATTAATCTTACAAGTGATGAATGCCAATTATTAGTGAAACAATTGATCTAAAAATTAACTATAGAAAACTCAACTTGGGCAGTAACCAGTAACTAAGAATCATGTAGTAATCTATCACTTTGCAGGAGTATCAAACTGTGACTTGAAATATCAGTCATTTATTTTCCGCACACTTGTTAAGCTTAGATAAGAATATGACATTCAGCACAGAGTTGAGATTATTGTTAATTAATAACTAACTTGTAAATCATTATGTAGCAGTGACTGTAATATTATTATTAAATTATCGATGACAAACTTCGCATGAACTTCTCTAGATGGTTGGAGCTAGCAAGCCAAAAACACGAAGAAAGACTGGATCCAGACAGCAAAGTAATATTAATACTCGACGGATTGGAGAATTTTCATGATGTAGACACGAATGGCGAAGAGTCAGCTGACTGGATTCCTTGGTAAGATTTATTGTCACTTTTATTAATTGCTTGTGTTTAGGACATTCCCCAATCATATTAAAGTGATTTTAATGACAAAGAAAAATTCAAAGGCTATGAACCATTTCAAACTAAGGAAATACCCAATTATCTACATAAATGTTTATCATAGAAAGTCTTAATGCACTGTATATATTATTTACATGAATGGAGTAAGCCCTCTAGAGATACAATCGATGCTAGATGACTATCTAAGTTTAGACATTGGGAAATAACTTAGCCAAAGGTAAATTGACTTAGTAAAACAGACAATAATATCACTTAAATAAAATGGTTGTTGCAATTTAATTCAGTTTTAATTAATATTATTTATGAATCACGAATGGGAGGAAGTATTGGTGGTCTATATCATGGAGACAGTTTCGTGACACCATCCCATGCAAATGCTGGGGAATTAATAGATACAATAAATAATACAAACAATGGTGTTACAATTTCAAATTCACCTGAATTAAGAAATGAAGAAGACAGTACTAAAGCTATAAAATTCATATTTTTAATAAAAGCTGCTCTTGCTTCGCAATCATTAATTGAAGAGCCTTCTCAGCCCACATTTTCTTTGTTTAATTCGCTAAAAATGGCTAAGAATCTGAAGTAAAATTCTTAAAATTAACAAGCTGTATCTTTTGGTTAGCAGAATTCCTAGTATTATTAATTATAGTTTATTTATCAAAAAGATTATAAATTTTATTTTTTATATGATTTATTATTACTTATAATCGTAATAATAACAGCCTGTACCCCAGTAGTAGCCTCCTTAATTCAATCCCCTTAAAAGTTTTATGTCTCAGAACAGCTCAGTCTCAACAGCCCTGAAATACTTTGTGAGAAAAAATTACCTCAAAAATATAGTCGTGCCTGCCGATTAATGTGATATGGTAAGCTAACCATTTTAAGCCAGTATCAACCCACTCATCATCAAGTGTAAACTTTTATGTCACTTTATTATAGTAATTTAAAATTTAAATAATCTGTTGTGTGTTTAATATTAATGGTTTATCTTGAATTTCAACTTGGTATTTAACAAATATGAGCACAAAGATGAGGAACTGTTTAGATTAGTTCCCCTAGATATTAATAAAATACTTGAATGCAAATCACTGAAAAACTTGTTTGTGCTTGCCATTCAGCATTTTAGGGGATAGTTGTTTAATATTTCTAATTCTATCACTTACAATAACTAGGAGGAATTGATTAAATTTGACTATCTTCTTGTATTTATAATTTTAAAAACTAATTTATAGACTATGATCTTATAATGACATTTTAAGTGTCTCTTAATTATTTAGAAATATATCTGCTGGGTTACATCTACATTTCAAGAAAAGGAGTGACAGAGTTAGAGCTATTCGAGCTGATTCCTTCTCTGACTCAATCCTAATTCAACAGATTTATGTCACTTTTTGGCTTCTTATTTGTTAAAGAGCAGGAGTAGATATTTATCAAGCACAGCAGCTTCAAGAAAGCAGTCAGGGAATGTGTTAACCTTATACATTAAGAAGACCAGAAGATTATCCTGCATTATATTTAATCAAATTTATTCAGTTTTTATAGAGAATTAGAATAGTTTTAAACATAAAAGTGTCTTATAAAAATGAGCATAGAAACTTGAGTATGGTGATTGAGAAAGAATCATTCTCTTTGAGATAAATTGATGAACTATCTCACTAATATTTCATGGGCAAGTGTTGGATCAAACTCAAAGATCTATCATATAATTATTAATTGTTTTTTATTGTATTAAACAGTTGAGTCTATTTATCTTTTTACTTTAAAATAAATTCTAGATCTAATTAGCAACATAGAAGTATTCTCAATTATGTTTGTGCCAGAGATAAAGCACGAGCTGGCTTAATATTGGCAATGTCTGGAACAACATAAGTATGACCCAGTAGCTGAATACAACAAGGCTCTCGAGGGATTCGTGGTTAAGTATAGACCTAACAACTAGGAATTATTTGTGATTTTGATTCAGTTGAGCAGGTTTTTCAAGGAACTGGCTGATTTGGAGACTAAGTACACTCCCCATTTCAAGCATCCTAAGAAATATTATCTAATAAAATTTCTGTTAAAAAAATAAATATCGCATCCTCCACTTAGGGGATAGTCTGAATTGGAATCAATCACACTTTTGGGGGAACTATAGAAATTAGACGATTTATATAATCCGCATGCAAATTCAACAGCAATGAGTTCTATTGTTGGTGAGCCACTTCTTGGTGATGTTGAGCATTTCAATGTTGACAATATATTTAAATAATACATAAATAACTTCTATTAATATTTGAATAATTAATTCAATTTGTGAAATACGATAGTGAGAGAATAGATTATGCAGAAAATAAAGAAAGAACTAGAAGATTAGAAAAATGAGAAAAATAGAGACACTCTCAATGCCAACTCCAAGAATAATGGGTCTGGGGGTTCCTAAATCTACTATTACTATATAAATATTAAGATTTGTATATTAAAATTTAAGTAAAGCATTAATTAATGAAATTCACTGCATATTACTATAAGAGATGGATATGGGTGTAGTTTCCCTGGTGTACAATAGATGTCTACTCTAATCTCTCAAACATCATGGAGATGTCCATGGGATCACATACTAACTATATATCCACGGCCAAGGAAAACGAACTGGTCAATGGAACTATTCAAATACTCAAAGATGCCAAACTCAGGAAGAAAAACTTGATTATTTTATATGTTTTTCGTAGCGATCTTAAAATTTTGTTAGAAGGAAGCAAAAATAAAAGAATAATAGAAAAAGACGCTTCGTTTCAAATATTTTTATTTGAGAAAAACAACAGAGCAGCTTTGTCTTCAGAGAATGTAACTGCAAATCAATCTTAAATGAACAGATCTAAGTTAAACGGTAGATCTCATTCACCCAGTAAGTCAGCTAAAAAGCTTAGTATGATGGCTACTTCCCCAATTAAAATGGAATTGAGGTAGAACATGCAGAACAAAAAATCTACTACTCTGACTATCAACACTTCTGGCAATTAAATTGATTATACAATTAATATCATGAATAACGTTTTCATGTTTCTTTATTGAACCATGTTTCTAATGAGTAAAAGATTTTACCCTATTAATGTTAAATGCCCCTACTCTACCACCTATAGGTCCATAAACAGCAAAAAACAATTAAAATGCTTAACAAATTGGTTAGAGTTTGACCTATAAATCTCGCTTCTAAAACAGTCGCACCTACAAGTAAGATGCCTTCCGATCTTCATCAGCTGGAGGTTTAGCAAATCACTATGGTGGTATTCCTATAAAATAACATATTTAAATTGCAGAATTTTAGAATCAAAACTAAAATAGTCAAAATTAAACAATACAAGCCAACACTAAAATTAGAGAACCAGCGGAGGCTACGGAAACTAAAGAAACCTGCTCTCACTATCATTAGACTCAGAAGATAAAAAGTCTCCAGAAAAAATGCTGATTAAACTGACTGAAAAAATTAATGAGATTGAAAAGAATGAATTGCAAAATTTGGAATCATAAAATAAGGGTATGGGTTCTGATCTTAACTAGATTACTTTCTAGATGTAAGCTAAAAAATATATAAAAATTATTAATTCTTATTTTAGACTTCGCAAAGAGAAGGAATTAATATTTCTGGAGGAGCTTTATGATACTCTTTAGACAGAAGAAAATCTATAAAATTTGATATTAATTTCTTTAATTCATTGCATTATTCATAAATTACTAATAAATTACCCAATTTATTAATAAAATCTTAACCAGTAGGAAAAGATAAAACTTGAAACTACCGAAGCCAAACTTTTGAAAGCATATGAAAACTTAAACAGAGTAGAAGTAGAGAAGAAAAGATTGGAGCAGATTTTTATAGTGTGCTCAAGAAACCCAGCTAAGAATTAAGAATGGATTAGGGTAAACTATAATGATTTATTGTTTATAATAATGATGTTTAGAATTTGGAATCACAAGTTGAAAGCATGAGAAAATTGGTGAAGTATTAAGAGTTACAGATCTAACAGTATAAGACTGAATAATTAGAAAAACTATACTATTTTTAATGGATTTACCTTTAATTATATTAATATAAAAATATGAATGCGAGGAAAACGCCAAATCAATGATTGATGTAACTCAGTAAATGGAAGACAAAAGAAAATTAAGAGATTAAGCCATTTACAAAGTATCAAACATCATTGAGAAAAAACGGTAGTTAGACTTGAGAGTGGCCGAAGTAGAGGAGTAGAGAGTGCAGATATTAAAGGGAATGGAGGGTCCAGAGAAGACTATCAACAAGCTCAAACAACGACAAATTTTTGATAATATAATAAATATTATGAGCGTCATAAGGAATAAGTAGGAAATATTATTTTTGAATTGTGTATAGAAAATGGATAGCTAAGCTGCAAGTAACTAAGGCTTTTGTAAATGAAAAGAAAAATTATTATGAGAGAGCTTTCAGAAAGATTACAGCTTAATTTTTGTAAATCATTAAGATTTTAATTATTAAATTAATTTACATTTATTTTTGTCTACTAAAGTTTTTACATTAAGAATCAATGTGTGCATAATTATTTAGCAGTGACTGGAATATCAAACCCTAATGATATAGAAGGATTGCTTTAGTTCATAGAACGCACGAATGACCTCCGCAAGACTAAGTAAACAAGAGAACGCAAGATGGAATAATTAAAGAGCGAGAAGAATCGTCTGGAGGAGGAACTAAAAAACATCCAAAATGGGCAGCCACAGTATGATCACACTGATATAGAGGACACTCAGAATAAAGTCAATGAGAAGGATAAGTACTTAAGGGATCTCAGGGAAAACACTCAAAGACAGCTCTTTCAAATTGCCGATATGAAGGTAGGTAGTTAATATGATATCTTTATAAATATTATAGAGTGGTATTTTGAATGTTGCTAAGAAAATTGGCATTAGAGGATATCAAAATTAAACTATCCTAATAAGAGAAACTTACTTCTTTAAAAGTTAACTTATTAATTTATTTTTAAAAGGAATCGAGTTAAATCAGAGCAACATGCCAGACTACATAGATAGACTCTCCGACAAATTCAATTTAGTCTAGAAAAAGCTTCAAGTTCTTTAAATCAGAGGAGGAAGTGACCTTTCCCTCATTGTTGATGAAAATAACACTGATGCCCACAACCTTTCAAAATTAGACTTAGAAAAGACCATGAATTAGTCAATTATTGACTCTACAAACGATTTAAAAGAGGAGACACATGCTAATATTCATGATGATAGAGTTACTTCAAGAATGGGTGGGGGCATAAGCAGTCATGCAGAGACACCAATAAGACAGACTAGAAAGAAGCAACCTAAGCAGAGTAAGTCAATAAGTTATTAATAGTTTAACACATTTTAGAACATACAATATAATCAGAGCATAGCGCGACCTAGGTATAAGAGCAGTCAAATTAAACTTAGGCTAATCAAATAGCAGCAATATTCGAATATACAATCACATATAATTTTAAATGTACTACCATAAATTAATAATGTTTAACAATATTTCATCATCATTCAAGAATCGAGAAAGCTGAGGATTCTGAGACAGAGGAAAGGAATCAAATGAAATAAGATAGAATGAAAGTAAAGTAATTATTGGGATTGATCTAAACTAGAAATACGCCAGGTGGTTCCAATTTATCTTAATTTATTTTGCATAATTTGAAGTTATATCGTCAAAAAGACGATTTAGAATTGCCTAAAATCTCCTATTTAGTGAATTTTAATAAGTCTAATTAAAACTTTGTTGCTCCTTAATTCCGAATATTTCGGCAATCTTTTATATTTGCAAGATACAATACTCTATGATTTATTGACATTAGATCCTTTCCAAGAAATAATCCCTGATTTTAGCTTAGAAATTATTTTCAAATATTAACTTTGCTTTACTTTTTGTTAACTTATCTGCAAGTCATTCTGGTACAAAGAAAGCAAACTTCGCTAAGACAGCAAATGCTCATCAATTGAATAGTTTACACAACTCCTATTCACAAGACTCTTCTCTGATACATCCTCCTTTGAATCCACATGGGAGTACTGCTTAAGCTTAAAACTCTACTAATGTAATATTAAAGGAATTGAAATTATTCATAAGATCTACTAATGAATAAATTGATGAGATTATACTATTTATTGATTTTAATTTAGTTTTGATGTTTCAAATAGAATAAATGGATTGATACTTTAAAAAAGTAGACTAAGTTTTTTTAATTCTAAGATAGAATTGAACGTAGTCTTTTCCTGATTTGTTTAATGCTAAATATGTAGTAATTTACAATTTTTATCATAAATAAACAATGCTTTTATTTCTATATTCGTTATTCCTTCAATAAAATTAACTGTAAGTTAACTTAAAGTTAACATATCAAGCTTATTTTTATTTGAGATTCAATAAATTAAATTAGTTTAAATTATTGTAATACTATTATCAAAATAGATTTAAAATGGGAAATTGTTAAAATAAAAGTTAAAATTATATTAAAAATGGAATTTTAGTATTTTTTGATTTTTATAGTATCGTTTTAACTGATATTGATTTGAATTTGATATATTTTAACAGCCAATAATTTGACTCATCGATAAATCAAATTAGATTTATCATATCTTAACTGTAGACCCTTTAAATTTAACTTTTAAAATTTTTAACTCCTGATAAATTAATATCTCTCTATACAAAATAGCTATGAAAAAATTTTAAAAGTATAAGATGTAGAGAAAAATTTAACGACTAACTTTCATTCTTATTGTATTCACAAAAAATTTTACCCCATCGAGATAAATCGATTTTAAATATTTCTCTGCCCCAAACTTCTTCCTTTCTTATCTCTTCAACCAAATTACTTGAGGACTTGGTCTAAATAAGTTTTTTGTGCATTTAATCAAGGTCTACATTTTATCTTCTTTGAGTCTTTCATCAGGAAATTCATACGCATTTTTATCGTTAAAATACACGAAATCATATGAATTTTTTTTGACTTTCATTAAATCGAAATATCTCTATGAGTGATTTTTTCCATGAATTATGAGTAGGATGGAACATGTAGCTTATGTTTTGATCTACATTATTCCTTCTAGAGTCAAGTCGTGAAAAAAATCGCTGCCTGAGATAATTTCATTTCTTTTCGGGTACTCGACCAAATTTTGATGTTTGTTACATTGTAACAAACATCAGCTCTGGTCAAATGGACACAATTCCAAAATGGACACAAATTCCGGACACAAACTCCGGACACAATTCCAAAGTTAGAACTCAGATCTCATCACTTATCTATCACTCTGAACGAAGATATACTCCTTTTTCCATCACAGTACAACTTTTTGATTATGAGGGGGTTCGAAAAAGAGGATTTCGAGGTTTTCTCTCTTGGGTGAAGAGATATTGAAAAATTTAGAATTTTGTTTTGATAGACAATTCTATAAGCTAAGTAGAATATTTATATGAAAATTTATAGACATTAGGTTAGAGAGTTATTGAAGTCAAAAGTCAGAGCATCCAAATTTTACTTTTCCCTCAATAACTTCTTTCAGTGTGAGATTCATGGAAGATGAGTAGGGTAGAAGTTGTAGCCCATACCCTAAGCTATCGAATGGGGCATATATTCCAATACAAATTCCTTTAGGATACAGAGATAAATTGAAAATGAGGTCAAAATTTTTGTAAAATGATGAGGAATATTGAAATCGATTTTTCTCGCTAGGCAAATTAGATGGTGAAAAACTCAAATCAAATCTTAAGCAGATTATCTCATGAAGAACATTTCTTCTCCTATAGTCAAATCAGTAGCTAATGACATTAGAGAGATAAATCGAAAATAAATCTGAAATCGAAAAT
>ARYC01003388.1:0-13356 GCA_000711775.1 Oxytricha trifallax | reverse complement strand
TTTGAATAATCCATCATATTAGTTTCCCTGTGAGAATCCATAAATAATATCTGCGACTACTTTAGAGTTGAAATTTAAAGGTCCGCTTAGTTTTTGGATCGACCAGTCTCTATAAAGCTGCTGTATGCACTAGTTACAACTAGCATTTGAACTTTCAAAGAATTGTTTCAACTCTTGCTACTTTTCATCTCTAACGTTGCAGTAAGATTGCTCTGATTATTAGTTGGAAAGTGAGTCCATAAGAAAATGATCTAAGTTTTTAATTAATTATTATGAAAATTAATTATAATAGTTGGTTTAAATACTAAAAATTATCAACAATTTTAAATATTCAAATTGTGAAAACTTTAAAAATTTTATTCTAAATTATAATGAATTTAATACATATATTTTTTGGAATCTCATTATAATGTTTAACTATTAAAAATTAAAACATACTCTATATAATTTATTAATCTTTAATTATTAAGATTGAAAGTATTTAATATTATTAATATGAGTAGATTTAAATAGACTCAAATTATAAATAAAAATATCTCATAAAATTGTTTTGTTATTATAAATTGAAAAATTTAAATTTAATTTAAATCAATTATTCTAAATACAAATAATATCTATACATCATTTTTATATACTTTACGGTTGTTCCCTTTAAGGCAATAAGTTGTGTATATACTCTTATAAGGATTCTTTCTCTTCTATTTTAAGTTTTCCGAGCTATTTATCAAAGAATCCATTCATATCATCAATTGAATATCTCTCTTTTTCAATTAAACTTTTATTTACTTTAATGAAATCTTCCTTAGATTTCTAAATTTAAATCTTTGATTCTTTGCTTTGTTTAATCTCATCAGTAATTTAAGTCTTAAGAATTCCAATAAAATCTGAATATTTCTCATAAAGGATAGAGTCAATTTAAACTTAGAACTAATCGAATTATTTTTTTAAATCGATATTTATTAATGTTTGGTATGCATTAAATTGATTTTCTAAATTTTAGTTTATTATTGTATATCAGGAAAATTGATTAAGAAATGGTTCTAAAATTCTCATATTTTACATTTATTTAAATTTTATTTATATTTATGGATGATTCCACATCGTTTCATAATAACATTTCTAACAAAGTAACTAAAAATCTTTACAGTCTAAATTAGAATGATCCAATTCTCAATTTATAAACACTTCTGTATCATCACATGGATACATAATCCCATCATTGTAGCACATTAGGGATAATTATAATAACCCACACTTGTTGCATTTATATTATTTTTTGCTCATTTTTTGAAATTATAATAAATAAATTTATATTTTTATTTTAATAATTATAATTAATTCAAACTCTATTATATAAAGGATGTTCTTCTCAATATATATATAAAGATAGAATATTTATAAAGAATATAGTTTAAATTTCTTAATTTAATAGAAGTTTTTCAGATTCTAAAAGCATTTATGGAATTCAATCTAATTTTTCTAAATATGAAAGGTAATTTATTTCAGTATCTCTTAAGATACTGAGGAAAATTTTAAGAAAAAATAAGTTTTTAAAAGATATATCCTTTCTCACCATTCAATAAATGAGGATATTATAATAAAATGAGATGAAAAATATTATTAGTATTAGGGAGGCAGTAATTCTAAATCATTTATCGTATATAAACTTATGAATTGTATTGTATAGCATCGTCTTTATTTAAGTTTAACTTCATTAATTAAAATTTTTTATTAAATGTATTATAGTAAACGATTAAGCATCCACATACAGTAATAATTAAGTATTTTTTAATAGATTTTAATAATTGATTCAAAAACAAAGCAATTATTTAGATTTTTTAGGGTTATATAAAATGTAAATCGAATTCGATATTTTAATATAATTTTGATTTTATCAAATGTAAATGAATTTATATTAACTGCATAAGTTTATGAATAAAATTTTCGGATTAATTTTTTATTATTGTAGAAACACATTCGAATTGGTAGGATTAAATATATATTAATTGTTATAATTAAAAATATAACCAGTTAGATTGGCCAATTTAATTGATCTTGGATTCATTCGATAAAGAATTCAAAATAAGTTGGAATTTTATTGGCGGTAATATTTTATCGCATCCTTGGAGCGAAATAACTCGACTTTAATGTGAGGGTAAAAATATAATGAATTAAGAAGGTCAAATTAAAGTTGATTTATTTAGCTCCCTTAATGCGACAAAATAGTACCGCTAATTTAAATTTAATTTTCAAATTTCGAATGTATTCCTATAATGATTGAAATTTTATTGATATATAACAAAATGATGAATTTTATTAATCCTTCAATCGCCTAAAGCATTTCGGTTATCAACTTATATCTATTAAAATATTTTTAAATTTATAATATAATAATTAGTAAAAATTTAGACTAGACTACTATTTTTAATTTTGCAAATTATCAAATCAATTGACAATATAATAAGTTTCCTAATTAATAATTATTCATATTGTTTTAATAAATATCGACTTCTAAAAATTTAATAAATAAAAAAGGAGAGATGCCGTTGTAAGTTAATAAATAAATAAGAGAGGTAAATAATCAGGATAATATTGAGATAAAAGTTTTTTGTTAATATAATTTTAATTATAGTCAAATGAATAAACATTTATGAAACAAACTAAAATTTTTGTGATTTTATATTCTAAAATTCTGTATTAAAAAATAAATTCAATTTTAATCATAACTATATAAATAACTAAAATTTTAAGCATTTTAACTGCATAATTATAATTAATTATAATTATTTTATATATTCTTTAAACTATAAGTTCTTTAATAAAACTTGAAAATGAATAAATAATTATAGTACAAATGCAATGACTGCGGAATACTACAGAATTCCGTCCACAGCTTTAGTAAATCACTTTTTCATTGTGATGATCTTACACTATTATTAACTGTGATATTTATTCTTAAAATAAATAAGCAAAAAGTGCTAATTTCTTTTTAGGGATTGTTTTGAATAAAAATTACTGAGCATGAGTATTATATAAACTGAGATTTCACTTTAAAAATAACTATTAAATGTTAATATTACTATTTTAACTTTGGAATTTGATAAATTTAAATATTTCATCGATATAAGAAATAAATTTATAAGCTAATTTAAAATTGCTAATCACTTATAAATGTAAATTTAAGATGTCTTTCTGAAAGAAACTGATGTCAATTGTATAAAAGTAGTATATTTTAATTTAAAATAGCTTCTAAAATCTTAGATTGCAGATGATATCACAAAAAGTAAAGAAACAATTGATAAAATATAAAATTAAAGGAAGATTTCATTTCTTAATATTAAAGCTTATTTAATAATGATTAATTCTGTAAACATGATATGGAATTTTTCTTGAATAAATCTTGTATCAAGCTTAAAATCCAATAGAAAGAGCAACTTTACTAATATTTTAATTAGTTAATACCATTTTAAGAGTAGCTTTAAAATAAAAAATGACAATTAATTTATTATAAAATTATAAATATTATATGTTTATAAAAGTGAACATTTTAATTAAACAACTTTTCTTTATTATTTTAAATTTATACCCTAACCAAAGCCTAATGGTAATTATGGAGAAGAAAATGTATATAATTGATAGCCATAAACATGCTTATCATAAAAATTTCTACCTCTCATTTAAACTTTATATATAATCTGTTGACAAAAGTTAAGCCTTTTATGTGCTAGAGAGTGAAATGAAGGTGGTGTTTATCTTTAAAAATTTAGAATATTAAATACCCTTATTAACAACAAAAATAAGATAACTTTTTTTTTATAACCACAGATAAAAGATAAAGAGACTTCAATCTAAGCAGCATTGCTTAATGTATTTTTTAGCGATCCTTTATTAAATTGAAATTTTAGGGCCAATATCAGTTGGTATAATAAATATATACAAGGAAACTACTTAATCTACAAGGCTTCTAATATGTTAGTTTCATTATTTTAAAAAGTAAATAAATTTTAATTATCTAAAAAAGATTAATTAAATTGAATTCTAGTCTTCTTATTTATGTATCATTCATGAATGAATGGTTAAAATTCTTGTTTTTTTTAAAACACTTTATAGTGATTCTAAAGATCGATGGAAGAATATATAATTGTGTAGAATTTTGTATTTTTAGATATTAATATTTAATCAAAATTTTCCTCGTGTTAAATATGAATTAATTAAGTAATTGTAATTAAATAAATCTGGTCTGAAAACTTATTTAATAAATTATTACAATTAAATTAAAAAGATATTTAATTTTTAATTTATTATTAAGTAAATACAAAAATCATTCAATTTATTTAATTCTAATGTTACTCTTATAATGGCAACAGTTCGCTAATAAACTAGCAAAGCTGCACTTTTTCTTTGATTTTAAGTTTATCTATCTATTTTTCAAAGAATTCATTCGTTTCAATAATTGAGTATTTATCACTGTCAATCAGATTTTTATTTAATTTAATAAATTCTTCCTTAGACTTTTAAATTTATTCCAAAGTTTCTTTACTTTTCGTAATCTCATCTGTAATCAAAACCTTCAAATTATCAACTAATTTCGTCTATTATTCTTAAATAAATTTTTAAGTATTGTTTTGCATTTCAGTTAACAAATTTTTCAAATCAACTTATATTAAAGACTAAAAGCTATAAAGGGGTCTAAGTCGTTGTAAAAATTATTTTTTCAGATTTAGTAACCCAATATTTATGAAATATATCTTTTTTTTATTGTAATTTTTCTTTAAAGCTTCTATATCGAACACCTTTCTTAAATCATGTTAATATAATACTATTGATCATTCATAAAATATGATATTAAATAATTACAAACATATTCTTTCCATGCTTTAGATATTTGATATAATTAGGGTAACTAAATAAGTAAATTGATATTTATGTACATAAGTAAAATAATTTTTCTTCTCTTTTGAAACCATAAAAATCAATTAAATTTTTTCGTAATCTTAAGAATAGAAAATATCTTAAACATGGAAATATTTTTTAAAATAATTATGTGATATATTATGAAAGTTCAATTGATTAAATGCACCAAAAATTATAATAGACGTTCAATTTAGAAGCTAGAAAGTATAAATTAATAAAAAAATATATTTTCTTTTGAGATTGGCGGACTAAATCTAAACAAATAGCCAATAAATTGATATTGCACCGTCTTAGGTTTTTTTTTAAAAAATAGATTTTGACAACGACTTAGTGCCCAAAGCTACTTAACTATTCTTTAAACTAATTTTTGACTTCAATAAATGGTAAAATCATCTTGTTTTTCCTTTGTAAATCAGCAATTTCTTTTTCAAATTTCAATTTTTAATTTTAAAATTCTGATTAAACATCATCATAATTTAACGTAGCTTTGCAAAAACATGATCTGCAAAGAAATAATAATTCTTTGTAAATTGAATTGATGTAATTCCATTTGGTATTTATGAAAGTCTTTGGGTCATCACATTGAAACATAATAGAATCATTAAATAAAAATAGTTCGATCTCTTACCTTTAGCATTGATTGCATTTATATAATTTCTGTTTATTCATCAAAATTTAAATTCTTAAAATTTATTATTATAAAATTATCAAACAAATAGATATATATATTTCGTATTTATTTTTTATCTTAAATTATTAATTTTTTTTACATAATTTTTAATTATAACTTTAACAAAAGCTCAAACAAAATTGAATTGAAAAATCAAGTTAAATTTAATTTAGTTCACATTAAAGTTATTATAACATATAAAAGTATTTAAATCGAAAAATTCACCAATAAAATTTTATTTTATATTATTTCTTCACATATTAATTTTGATTTAATATATAATAGAAAATACGCTGCAGCGAGATTAAATAATCGAGCATGATAATTGCTGAGCTAAAACTTCCCTGTTTAAATAATTTACCTTGCACATGTCTAATTTTCTAAATTGGTGAAATCGGAGTATGTACTCCATCGTCAAAAGGTGAGTAGATTTTATAAAAGAAGAAACGATTGGTTACTATTTTATACATGAGAAAAATAAATAAAGCTACCCCACCGAAATATAGGGCATATATTCCATGTTTTAGCAAGAGTTTGATAAAATTTTCTTACCATTTCTTTATAAAAAAGAGCCACATAATCTGTATAAATAATTTCTAGTAGATCTTGATCACAAAAGGAGAGGTATTTTTCAAAATTTATTTTCTTCATGACTGCCAATTTAAAAATTATCACTATAATTCAAATTGATATTACTCTGTTATAAATGGTTTAATGTAGTATTAAAAAGTCAGTTTTTTAATATTAATTTAAGAATACTTATTATCGAAAAATTTTAAATATAATTTTAATTTTAATTAAAATTTTTATTTTAAATATTTTAATAATTTAAGATTGATTTTATAGTTGAAAATATTTCTAATTTTCTATCTAAAATACTTATTCTAAATATTTATACGGAATATATATATATTCGGTTTATTATATATACAAGTTGTTTTATAAATAATAATTCAAATTATTTAAAAATTAATTGTATTATATTTTTTGTATTTAACTATAAATTAAATTCATATTATTTTAAATAAAAAGTAAAAGATATAGATGGAATTATTCAATTTTCTACTTTAGTAAATAGATATTGTATTTTGGTTAGAGGCATAATAATTATATAAAACATTTGCTTATATTTTAAATATTAATGAAACTATTAAAATAAAATATAGTTTAAACTAAATAATAAATCTATTTAATCAAGTTAATTATTTATCTTAAGGATTTGGTTTTTCAGGCAATAATTTATGAATTTCTTCGTATAATTTTTCTTTCTCTGGAATTCTAAGATTTTAAACTTATTTCTTACAATAAGATATAGCCCCATTTATATTAGAACCTACTTTTAAAATTTAATTGTTGGCCCAGAAATCTTTTAATTTATCAATTTCTTATTGTTTCATTTAACTTTCCTGCAAATTTTATAGAATTTTTGATTATAAATATATAATAAAGCACTCTTAAATGTCATTTAAACTTTAAAAAGTTTTAACTTATAGACTTATGAGGTATCTTTTAATATCAAATTTAATTAGGCATTCAAAATTCCTTATTTATTTCTCAATTTCACTCACTACGTTAACATATTTCTCAAAAATCTTGAAATTATATTATTTTTACTTGAAACTCAATTCTATTTCTACTCTTTACTATTTAAGTTTATTTTGAACAAAATTTTCATGAATAATTCTTTCATGATAGCAGTTTAAACAGAGTAGAGTGAAATCTTTATCATCATGTTTTGAATAATCATACTTTTGAGTTCTTAGCAAAAATGGATCATCACATTTATACTTTATGGTGTTATACCATAAAAGATATGCATGATAAGTGTCACATGAATTGCATTTAAATTAGTTTCTATTTTCCATTTTCCTTCAGAAAAATAATTTATAAAATCTTAATTATATTGTGCGATTAATTTTAAAATATAAATTATAATCATATTTTGAATATTTGATTTTGCTTTCAATTAATGGTAAGAATCATTATTTCATTTAATACTCCTCCCTTATTAATAAAAAATTTTTAATTCTACGCTTATAAATTTTCTAAAATTTATATCATTTTGTATATTTATATCTATTACTGAATTGTGCAAAAAGATAATAGTATAAAATAAACACTGCAATTCTTATTTTAATATAGATAGTTTTTTTTTAATTTTTCTAATAAAAGCAATCTTCATGGTATTATTACTTTATTTTTTGATATTAATAAATTAAATTAACTAGATAAATTTGCAACAATTTTTCATTTATTTTATCAATATAAAAAATTATACATTAACAGGTTAAATATTTCTAAATTTTTTAAAGAATATTTTTAGAATGATAATAAAAAAATTTTGAAATAATAATTTTATAAGCAAATAATCTCAATAAATTCTTAAAGAAATAATTATTTGAAATAAATATTATATTGAGAATAATAGGAGATTCTTAGTATATTTAAAATTCTCTATAATATAATTAAATTAATTACTCATAAATCTATTATATTTTACGGGTCTTCTTATCGTGGCATTAAATTATGAATAAATGTGGAGAGTTGTTATTTCTAAGCAATTTAAAGTGAATCTATAGATCTATCGAAAAATTCATTCATGTGTTGAATTTGATATTTTCCACTATCAATCAAATTCTTATTTTATTATATAAAATTTTCCTTTGATTTCTAAATTTATTCGAGTTATTCTTAGCTTTCTGTAATTTCTTGAGTAATCTTGAGTTTAAAAATGTCTATAAAATTTGTGTACTTTTCATATAAAGTATCCTTGATATTGATGTTATTTAATTTAATCGAAGAAATAATTCTGATAAATTAGATTAATAAGGATAGAAGTGTTTTGGTTTTCTAAGGAAAATAATTTGGCATTTAAACACATTAAATTAAACTGAATAAATTAGTGTTTATAAAAAATGTAAATTAAATTGAACAATATAATAGTTGCATCTGATTAAAGAATTGATTGATGCTCAAGGAGACATAAGGAAGTTTTTATCTAAAAATCTCCATTTTTTTAATAATTAAAATTAATTTAAAATATATTTAAGTTTTAAATTATTTAATCTAAACTTCATATTATTATGATCTTCGTGAGTCATCGTTTAAAACAGTGTCTCTCGCGGATTTAAAATATCAACATTTTTTTCAATATTTTTCAATATTTTCAAATAAATTTCTCTATATCTAAAAGGAAATACGATAATTCCTAATAGAATTAGAACATTTTTCTATCTTAAGTTAAAATATCATTTTTTACCACTAAGTTAAATTAAGGAATCCTAATAAGGCACCCTAAAAATCCTAACAGATTTATGACTATATCCTTAAGGATGTAATTAAGTTAAATAAGAAAAAAAAATATTTTATTAGAGAAGTTAATATATGATTATTTTTAACAATGACTTATTTATGCTTTAAAAAATCAAAAAATCCTCGAGAGACACTGTTTTAAACAATGACTCTCGAAGATAAAAAACTTAAATCAACATATAATCAAGCTTTAAAGCTATCATAATTTTAAAATCTCAATGAAACTAAAAACACTATATGTTAAAGCAGCTGTAGCAAAAGTGTGTCTGGCTGCAACTATTGTAAAAAATCAGAAGAAAAAAATATCTTCATAAAACATGGGAAGATAATTTTCACTATTTATTGAATTAAATATCCTTTTTGTTTAAAAAATAAAATCTGTTTTATTTCCCTCTTAATTTGTTACTTTTATTAAGTAAATTTGTTTTTCCAAAATAAATTTTATTTAAGTAATATCGATTTGTAATTTATCAAAGTGATCTTTCAAATCTACATTGATTAATGTTTGAAAATTATGAAACTATGCCTAAATCTTTTTATTTATATCAACGAAAGGTTTATAATTTTCAAAGTCATTTTTGAGTTCTTTAATTTTTTGAAAAGTTTTTTAATTTAATAAATAAATCTAATTGTTTTTAAGAATTTAAATAAGGGATTATTGAAAATTAAGAATATGAGGGGATATCAGCAGACTAATGAATAATCCTCCAATATATCATTTTAAATTCTAATTATTTTTGGTAATAGAAAATATTAGCATTAAGCTTATCATAATATAATATAATACACTATCTCTATTGAATGACATTGCCTATAAAATATAATTTTTCATAGTTCAGTAGCATTATAAAATTCTTTTAAATGTATTCACAAGCTATTTTTAATAGTAATTGTTCTTCAATGATACAAAGAGTATCAAAGGATATTAAATTAAGTAATTTTTTATTATTAACAATAAAATTCGCTAGGTTCAAGA
Organism: Oxytricha trifallax; assembly: GCA_000711775.1. Taxonomy (NCBI): domain Eukaryota; phylum Ciliophora; class Spirotrichea; order Sporadotrichida; family Oxytrichidae; genus Oxytricha; species Oxytricha trifallax. Next base: position 3,484 of record ARYC01003388.1, on the reverse strand, counting down.
ATAGATAAGAAAATTAATACCCTTAATTTAAAACCTAAGATAGAGAAAAGATGTATTAATTAAAAATATATAAAAATTTAAAGGGTTTTTAATTAATAATGCCTCTATTTTTAATACTAATTAAAAACTCAGAATAATAGAACATTCTATTAATGAACCATTCCTTTATTAGACTACTCAACTTTATTTGTTATAATTTTGATTATTTTATGATATGATAGAATTAATTGAGAATCTATTTCCTAAATACCTATGCAATTAAATCTAATTCTTTATTTCTGGTTAATTAAAGTATCTCATTGTATAGCATAATTTACAAAGGAATTTAAATGCATTTATTTCCTCTTCAGAATATACCCATTCCATTTTAATGAATGTTTTTGCGTTGTCACAAGGATATTTCACTATATTATTGTAGCATTGTAATTACTCTCTTAGAGAACCGCAATCATTGCATTTGAATAGCTTTGTGTTTATTTTTTATATTCTAAATTCCTTAATTAAATTATAATAATTTATAATTTTTATGTTTTATAACAATTTTTAAATATTTAAAAAGACAACTTTTTTTATTTAGTTAAAGTATAATATTTATTAATTAAAGATTATTTTGTATTAAGTGAGATATTTTAATTAAATATATTCATTCTATAGCTCTCTGAATTTTAACATTTTATTAGTTGTTTTTTTTAAAGTTATTGAGTAATGGCCCCCTGGGGGGGCCGCTAAAATATTATTTCTTATTTTTTTTAAAGCTCTAAAAATCATTATAACATCAAAGTAGCATGTTATAACTCATTGCATAGGTCTCTAATGATCTTTACGAGTAATTTGTAACAACCTAAAACATAGTAAACTTTCTCAATTACATAAAAAATACATTAGATTTTAAATAATTATTTCTAATTTTGTTTTTATTTTTATGTTCATTTTATATTTTATTTCTCTTATTTATTTAATGATGTCATGATTAGCTGTTACACAATTGTGGGTAATAAAATTATTGAGTCAATTGATTGTGTTGAGAATTAAAAAGGTTTTTCATGTAAATGTAACAGCTAATCATGACATCATTAAATAAATAAGAGAAATAAAATATAAAATGAACATAAAAATAAAAACAAAATTAGAAATAATTATTTAAAATCTAATGTATTTTTTATGTAATTGAGAAAGTTTACTATGTTTTAGGTTGTTACAAATTACTCGTAAAGATCATTAGAGACCTATGCAATGAGTTATAACATGCTACTTTGATGTTATAATGATTTTTAGAGCTTTTAAAAAAATAAGAAATAATATTTTAGCGGCCCCCCCAGGGGGCCATTACTCAAGTTATTTAATATTTCTAGATTAAATTATAAATGACAAAGCATATTTATTTGATTCAAGACATTTATATAACTCTATTGATGGTCTGTGTGAATTAAAATATAAAATTAAAATTCTATTTGTTAAAGAATAAAAATTAATAATTTATTATATATCTTCACAAACTTAGAAATTTCTAAAATGATTTAAATTAAGTAATTTTTATAAAATCTAGGTTCTATATAGAATGTATAAAATTGTTTCAATTTGAAATTTTAACTAAATTAATTATTAATCTTAATCAAATAAATCAATTTTAAGGTTGCTATTCAAAACCCAAAAACCCTTTCAGTAGTTTGATTTAGTTTTTGATTGATAAAAGTAGACTATTAAGGCATACTTTAATAGGGTTTTAATAGGGTTTATGTAGGGGTTTAATGTTTAAATATTAGTAATTTAAGTGAGTATAACAAGCGAGTTTTAAAAATATTTCACACAAACATAAGCCTAGAGTCATGTGGCAGTTCTTTGAAGTTTATCTTTCTAAGTTGATGTTTGATTGTTTCTATTGTTTGTTAATTCTCTTAGCTTGGCTTGATAATAGTTGAGTATGCAATTTCTCTGAAACCTCCATTTATTTTATTTTTATCGAGATATTGCTTGATTCTTTACTTTGAATCTCTCTCACCCCTACAGCTAAAGTAATCGTTTCTTGGCATGTCGCTCTCTATTATTATTACTGCTAGAGCCCAGATATCCCATTAAGTGTCTCCATCTCTCCAATCCTCTCTCTCTGGGAAATATCCAGGAGTGCCGTATACATTTCCTTATGCAGAGGCTTGCACTCTTTGAGCTCTGTTGAAGTCAATAATATAAACTCAAAGAGGCTGAAAGTTCATCATGATGTTCTCTGGCTTTAAGATTCTATGAACATACCCTAGCTTGTGAAGCTCTTCAATTCCTTCAACTATCTGGTATACTATCTAGCTAATTTATCTCTGACATCTATTGTCAGATAAGAATTCTCTGTAAGTCATTTCAAGTAAAGGAAGCCTGAAGGCTACATGATCCTTACCAAGTAAAATAGCATCAAGCTAGATGATATGCCTGCACTCATTTAACTTTGCCTTTTAAAGAGCATAATACTCATTAGCAAATTCCATTTGGAACTTGTCATCAGCAAGGAAGTAATTGAAAGGATATATCTTGTAAGCATATTAGTCATCAGTAATGACTCTCTTCTCTATTTTATCTTCAAGAGTGAGGTAGCTTTCTAGGCAAGAATCTAAGTCAATAATTTTTAATATAGGAATCTTCATTGCCTCTATTTTAACCATGATTTTATTGATTTCAGAGACTGGAAAGTTCTTGACTGCTTTCTTCATTTTTACTTACTTCTAGACTTCAACTCTAAGAGACTCCACTGGATTTCTTGATCTTTTCTTTTTAGAGGAATCTATTCCCTGTAGGTTCATGAATAAAGACAAAACTTTATTTGTGCTTTTTCTTTAAGTGCACTTTGAGGTCTCTAGTATGAGAATAAGGCTTCTAACAGAACTCTCAGACATACTTCCCATCTTTCTTTTAATGCTTGAGATATAACCTTGGCATATCGTTGTGTATATCTCTCAAGTGTCTCTTATAAGTTGACTTGTAAGGGAATACTTTATTGCATTATTTGCATTAATAGTCAACTTTGGCTGGTATTTATTAATGCTCTATGGCTGGTTGTTTAACCTCCTCCTCAATTTGCAAAGCTTCTATGATAACCTCCTACTTAACTTATATTTATATCAAAGTTAAACTGGTCAAAGTTGTCATAAGTAGGCTCCCACTGAGTACAAGCGTCTCTGGTCTCTACTTTTCTTGGTTGCTGGATTGATAACTTTTGTTGACATGATCCAAGTAATGCCGCTCTTCTCAAAAGTTTAGCGCTCATTTTAGTTTGCTGATATATTTTATTATAATAATGATAATTACCTTGATAAACTATAATAGTCAGTATAAGACACTCTGGTAGATTCTTTGCTGAGAGGTAAGAAAATTAACTAACAATAAAAGACTGTAAGTTGACATATTTTATGAGAATTTTATACATTTTAGTAAATTAAAATACTCCTTATGAAGTTTTGTTTCTTAGGAGGTCCTCCAAATCAAGTTTGAACTTAATTTG
>ARYC01003387.1:0-23230 GCA_000711775.1 Oxytricha trifallax | reverse complement strand
TACGATGTATCCACCAGATGCTTTAGAGGAATGCTTGAAAGTGAAGCAGTGCTGCTTCGTAGATTTGCTTGACTTCATTCTTTGATTAAATTATTTTTATAAAATAATAACTTATTAATAATAAAGCATCAATTGCGAGGTTGAATAAACCTCTTTGCATATTATATTGCTCAAGAGATGCAAATAATCAAACATAATAATTCTAAGCTTGTTTAAGCTTGCAATGCATTGCTCAACCCATCTCTTATGTTTAAGCAGGTCTGTACCTGAGGTTCATGATTTCGATCACAAATTAGATAAGTTCTTAGTTGTCACCCAGGAATAGACTTTAGATTTATATGGTTCTGATAGTGTGAAAGGCAAGTTGAATGCCAAAGACGATTGTGTATTGCTCAAGCGACTGATCCATGATTTGTAGTACTAAAGTTCCAGTGAGAACTTATCCTCGCGAATCTGTTATGAATGAGCGCTGCATTAGCAAGTTTGATAATTAATAATATTAATATAATATAATAGTCTTAAGATAGCTCAATATTGAGCTTAATATAATTATGTATAAATAAAGAATGTTTTAAATTGGCAAAGGAGTGTTGATTCAAAATTAAGTTATACTAAATCAAACTCTAAAGCTACATTGGAAAATATACTTGTGAAATATTATAAGGAGGAAACAGATATCTCAATCCTGAGGAGGGACAACTTCAGCATTTTTCACATCTGAATGTTGTTCTTATTCAGAGTCTTTGGGAGGATTAGGTTGAATCTAATCTGCTGCTTACCCGTTGATGGAATCTAGGGGTTGATTTTGTTGGGACTGCAATACCTATGGAGGTTGTTGCTCAACTTACAGCTGGCCATCTTGATCCTGATTGTTCTCCTCTTGTAAGTTGGTCTAAGAAATCTCGTTTAGCATTTCAAGTTATTGCTGTTGCTATGAGACCTGTTGAGTTCCAGGCTAAGACTTTTGAATCTAATCTTTCACCTTGTTTTCATCTCCTTTACTCTACTCCTCTTTCAATGAATCTGAATCTCCAACTTGATCCTTCAACTAGTTGCTATCTTGCTTGATTTGATCTTGCTAACTTTGAGGTAAGTGCTACTTCAATTGAGAATCTTGATTAGCAATCTGAGAATCATTCTGAAGTTGAGGATTTGAAACTGTCAACTTTGTTTATGGCATTTCAATCTATTACGATTGCTGAATGATTTATTGTTGCTCTTACTGTTGGAGTTACTGTTATTGCTCTTGCTACTTTTGTTACTGCACCAGTTCATCTGAAGCAAGTCGCTACTGTTCTTCTGCAAGAAGCCTTTCCTTGGCCAGTTTCTCCTCTTCAGCAAGTTGATTCGCGTTTGTGATTCTCTCCTCGTCAGCAACTCTCTTCTCTTCAGCAATCCTCTTCTCTTCAGCAATCTTCCTCTCTTCAGCAAGTTGCTACTCTTCAAGTTCTTTCTCCTATTGAATTTTCTTCTCTTCTGCAATTCTTTGATTTTCAGCTAACTACTTCACTGCAAGTTCCTTCAACACTGCCATTTGCTTCTCTTAAGCAATTCTCTACTCCTCTGCTTTTCTTCTTTGTTCCTCATCACGTGTCTGATTATTTTCAAGCTACTACTGTATTTCAAATTGTTTCTGATCTTCAATCAAGTTTTGTTGCTCCTACTGCTACAATTGACCTTAATTTTAAGCCTGTTAGTTTTATTATGCAAATGAGTTTTCATAAAGTTCTTAGGTTAAACTCTGATTGATTGCAAATCGAGGAGATGATGTTGGTAGTCTTGAAGGCGAAATTTCCATCTTGTTCTGATCATCCTCATCATTTCCATTTAGCAATGAACTTTGGAAATTGTTCTCCTGCTGGGGTGACTATTGTGCAATTACTTTTAGTGCAAAAGCTGAAGTACTTAAGATTTAATTTTCTTAATTTCCAACGCTTTGCTCAGATTTGAGAAGTAAGTTTTTTTATGGAAGCTGTTATGGTGTACTTTTTTTTTATGAAAACTTTGACAATGGAGAAAATATTGAAATAGTCCCTTATCTATTTTATGGTGATTGTACTTTATTCTTAGCTTGTATCCTCTGCTGATCATCAAGGATTTTGGATTAAAGGAATGCATTCTACTAATAATTTAGATGAGCGCTTGAAAGCATTGAGCCATCTCCATATATATTATTAGGCATGAGATTATTTAATTGCTGCTAGCTTATTTGATTGTTAAACATCTATTGAGAATGCGATGGTAGATTGAGAGGTTATTAAATAAGATTATTGCTGCAATCTTCATAACCCTTATCATGGGATTAAATCAGAAACTGGGCACCTTAATTGTTAGAACCAATGAAATTTGAATCGTAAGGATTTGGAGATTTGACTTTAGAAAAGCAAGGATTGGTCAAATATGGGGTTTTTGGTAGTTACTATTAGCTATTCTAGCTTTATCTATTCAAGTTAGGGACTGGAATCGAATCTCGTAATTAAACTAAGCTTTCTGTCTCCTAATCGGCTTATTAAGTTGGTTGTATCAAATCGTCTACTAATTGTTGAAATTTGTTTGGAGTAGAAGGATTTTCAGGATAAGCGAAGAATGCACTTTGATGAGCGTCTGTGTCGGTCAATCCTAGAACATTTGCATTATTTTGCTTGGAGTTTTACTCATCTTAAGAGTGTCCTAAGATATATTCTTCATCTTATTATTCTTTCTTCTGACTTTTGTTTGAAGTACTCGATTCAGTTTGGGTTTTTCTGTGGTTAGAGTCAGCTTCATCTATGCTTAACTATAGTTTACTTAATCCTAATGCTTGGAATTTTCATTAGAACTAGATCTCCTGATGCTATTCCTCTTCAACCTTTTACTAGAAGTTTAGCCTTGTAAGGAACCTTATTTCTGATCACTTTTCACACTGGTCATTTATGAGCTAGAGGAGCTACCGATAGAATGACTCATATTATTTTCTTAGTTTCCTCCTTAGCTGTTGTCTAACGAGTTCATATTCTTGGACGAGCAATTCGTTGCGTTATTATTAATCTAATCCTGATTAGTGTTCAGCTGGATCTAGATGTTTGAGTTTCTATTATGGGGTGTTTGTGGGAATTATTGATATGGGGTTTACAATTAAGAGTAGTTTTACTACATAAGATAGCTGTTTTGCTGGGACTAATTACCAAGTCCAAACTAATTGTTTTGAGACCCATAGTATCTTTATTATTGCTATAAAGCAGAAGACTCATGCTTGATTTGGCTTAACTAACATTGACTTGACCTGTTCTGAGATTATTAATCGCTAGGATTATTAAGTCTCTTGCCAAGGATGCTCTCACGAGCCCCAACTTCACGAGTTTGAGATCTAAATAAATTTTAGAGAGAAATAACTTACTCTAAAGTTTGCTGAATCGTATTTTAATTTTATATCTTATATAATATATTTTAAACAATTTTATAATGCTTAGGCATATCATTTTTTTTGTTGTGATTTTATAATTGATATAAGTAGACTATAATATCTTTAGTGAATATTTGTGAGTAGGCCAAGCTTCCATTGGTAAGAGAATTTGATTTTCTAAACCAACATCACAGAACTCAATCATGGAAGCTGTGACCAGAGAATTACCAATATAATTCGCCCTTTATATAGGTGGCCAAATGGACCTCGTTTCTGCCTTAGCCTTTTTTAAATATTGAAATTAACATGCCCATCAAATTGCACGTTTGTGGTCTCAAAATGCGCAAGGCCTCTATAAAAAGTACAAAGGAAGTTTGAAACGTTTTAGTTGCTCGCATAAAAATTGAATACTCTCCTTATACAACCTTAAAATATCTCCAAGCCTAAAATATAACATGCTTTAAATAATAACAAATATTACCTTTCACTATGCCAATTATACAAATTGGGATTCTACTGTATCATGGAACTATCCAATTATGCTTTCAGCATCGTATAAAAATTCTTGCCGAAGCTGAATAGTTTTTATTGTAATCCATTTTAAAGTTAGCGAGATTGCTTGGTAAAGAGAGAGAGATGGTATCAGCTAGTTATGAACCTAAGTCGATAACTTGATAGGGATCGTATAGATAGCTTCTTGGATCGATAATATAAGCTAATTTATTGCAATGAAAACCTAAGGTAATTAATTAGTTAAAACAGTATACTTACTTGCACAAAGAGAAGGGTCTTTCATTATGTTTGAAAAAGTTGTCAACTTCTCTTAAATATTGCTGATTGAGAGAATATCTTCAGGACTTTGATTGATGAACTCAGTTACTTCATTGTCTTCATCACTATAAACGATGTCGCTAGCATTTCATAAGTGAGACAGCAGGTCTGAGTCTTTAAGTAATCTATTGATCTTTTCAAGTCAGCAATTGCAAACGGCAACTCTTTGCAGGAATACCTATAGTAATTAATAATTAACAAAACTTACCAACTGAAAAATCTCTAAAAGAATTCTCTTGCCAGAATGCGAGTGTCTGCTTATCCTCCTAGAATTGATAGCTATGGCTTTAAGTCTCTTATGCATTAGTAAATATTGATACAAAATACAATTTTACTTCCTGCGCGTATTCCAGAGTCTTTAGTCAGTTCGAGAATGAGATTATTGATCCATGTATTTTTACCATCAAAGTCCTTTATTTCAACAGGAAGTTTGGTTAGTTTGTTGTATCTATTGCTCATATATTAGAGTTGACCAAACTTATCGCATCTAATAACTACAAAGTGACTTTGAGGAATTTTATTGTCGCAGTTTTTAAAAAGCAGTTCGACGAATATAGTGCCTTTTTTCTTAAATAACTCTTCAAAATATGCTTTATTGCTTTTAAGAAACATGCAAAGACTTTCTACTCTGGTGAGATCTCTGTCAAATATATCAAGTTACTGAATGCGAGATACTTTATAGCTCCTGGACTTATTGTCAAACGCACACCAATTCAGAACATCAATGAGAGGGAATCTTAGTGGGTTGAGAAAGTAATCATTTAAAAAGTAGTGAGGATGCATTTACAACAAACCACAGAGCATCATTGCAAAAGCTGTGGAGTTGGGAAACATAGGGGCATCATTGATAATAGCAAGTAAGCCCATAATTTCTGAGAGATAACAATAGTTGCTTGGGTTCATTATAAGAGATGTTTTGAAAGTACTATTCATGTTGAAAATCATAGCCTTGCTACGCATCTGAAATGCATGCATCTTGTAGCTGAATTGTTATTCTTAAAAGTAGTGTGGTGTGTACATTAGCCTGTAGCTTGTCTCCTCAAAGAAAGGTGATCCAGAAAATTTAATCTGTGCTTAAGGTTCCAATTATTGAGTGATGTAGTCATAACAATCGAGGGCATATGTTTTCATGCTCGATAGGATGTAAAGTTATGACTCTCTCATAGTTTTTTGAGAGACCTTGACATATTCAAACCTTAGGTATGCATGGTCATCAGGATAATTTTCAAGAGCAGATGATTTGGAAAGCATACTGCCATCACTCATTTCTATGTTAGAACGTCTATCGAGAACTCGAACGTCACAGTTTTATCTTTTTAAACTTGAAAAGTCTTATCAGGATCCCCCAAATTCTTAGGGTTCTAGTTCATCAAATTTACTTGCTGGCTTTATCTCTTGGCTTCATCCTGTTGTTTTCTCTTTGCTTTTTGTTTCACTTTTTGTTTCTCCTTTTAATCAAGGTAATTATTTATTCCAGCAATATTTCCTTAGCTGGCCTTGTTGACTTCAACTTAATCTATTTCAATTGGTGCTTCATTAAAGTTATATAATTTTCAGGCGCGTCTTAACTGATCTCCTTAAATTTAACTAAATTTGCTTGTTGAACAGGATCTTTTTTTTTAAAACTCTGAAATAATCATAAGAACCAGTGATGCTCTATTAATCCTTTGAAAGGTCCTTCATCATTTTTTCTATTTGATCCTACTGTTCTTAGTAAGTCAGAGGTGTGCAAGCACTTTCAATAATTTTCTTGTTGTATTGCTTCAACAACCTTTTACTTAACTGCTCATGATCCCTAATAAACCTTGACGATGTCTATTAAGATTGGAATTTGCTTTAGCTCAATGCAGCGATAAACTGATTGTGGATGTCATTCAAACGCTGCTGTGTGAATAAATTTAAAATTTGCTAATGGCATGTCTAATTTTACATTTAACTATAGTACAATTGCACATGATTTTGCTGCTCATAAACTTCTTAGTTGTTGGAAGCATCACTCTTTTCTTCTTCTTGAATTTCAATGATAGAATTGAGTGGTGGTGTATTTGGAAGTGGTGGTATGTTTGTATGAGGAGTAGTGACATTTTGATTTTTCTTGGTATAAGATTTTTTCTTTGATTATTTCTTATTCTTATCTGAAGGATCTATTTGCAACTTTGCAAAAACTCTTTTCTCATAAGCTTCTCTGTTCTTAATGTGAGCATCATAAATAGTTTAGAATTGAGCATACACTGTTATCAATTCAATTTCTGCGACCTTAAGTAAGCTTCTCAAAGTTTGATCGAATTTCATCATGGAAGATTCCTCATTATCTTTATTTTTTCGTTTGTACTCAGGAAGGATTTGTTTCTGGTCTTTAAAGATAGCATTGTTGACGTAGTGCAACTTCTTGTTGATTTAGCATTAAGGAACTACCATTTTCCTAAATTCATCATATTCTTAGTATCGAGTTCCCTATATTTCATAATGGTCTTGAGAAATTTCCCCCTTATAATTCTTGAGTTACGATTATGCAGCTTTTGAAGGTTGAGTAACAAAGCAAGAGTAAGCCTTCTAAATGATAAACATCACATCATTATGAGGAGAGTTTTTTGAATTGTAAAGCTTCGTTAAGACTGTATTGATAACGATATTCATATGGTGAACGTTCATTCTAGATTAAGGCCGGGTTGAAAGAAATTGCTCCATAGATCATCGCACATCAACAAAAATGCCAACATAGAGCCTTCAAACATCTTAGCTTTGTGTTGACCACTTTTATGAATAGTGAACAAGGTATTCAAAAGAATTGAAAAAGCGCTTGCGCCTCTAGCATACATTTCTTAAATTTGAGTAGCCGATGTCGATTCAAAATTAAATATCATGGGAAAGTAAATCTTATAATAAGAAACATCAGCAGGCTCCTTAGCGTTAGAGTGAAGATTACTCATTTTAATAAAATATATTATTATTTTAAAGAATATTCATAGATATTGTGATTTAGATTTATTAAAATTAAAATAAAAATGAACGCAGCTCAGAGACCCAAAAAGTCAAGCAAGCAATCTGAAAAACTATCGCAATCTTTGCAAGAGCTATCGCAACACTCGATCGTCAGCGACGATCATCTAAGCCAGCATTCATTTCAAAAAATTAAGCAAAGTTGAATCAAGGTTTAAGATAAGCAAATTACAAAGTGGGGTCCTGTGGTTTTAGGAAAGAATTTCGTGCAAGTGGTTGCTCCTGCAAAATATTCATACAATACTGGAACTCTGCTCAACTCTGGTGAGATTCCTCCTCAAGAGGATTCCTTATAAGGAGGGTTAATTATATAGATGCCATTAGAAGGAATCGATGCATATTTGAAAGACATGATAGATTTGAAGAGTATGCATAGCGACGATCACCTCTGCTAATACCTTGAGCAGTTCTTAAATCATTTTCGCAAATCAAAGTTGGTAAGTAGAATAATCTAAAATCTTAGAATCACTCTAATGCAAATAATATTTAGATATCTGGATCTACTAAAGATAAGCAATCAACGCAATTGATTCAAACTGGATTTCTATCTCTGATTTAAAATTCAAGGCAGCTAAACTCTAATAATCTTTAAGAAAGCAATCCCTATTTAAAGCCTCGAGAAGCAAAGCTTGCACATAAACGACTTGAGATAGTAAGAATGTATATGGAATTAGTTGAAGCCAAAGTAAATTTCTAAGAAGTTGCGAGTGACAGCAGAGTTTGTATCAAGAACTGTTGAGAAGTTTAAGCATGAATTAAGAACTTAAGTATTGCCTCCTTAAGAACCTAAAAAATCTGGCAAGAGGAGGGAGAGAAATAATGAGCAGCTGGTTGCTGCAGTTGGCGAATGCATTGAGGAAGTTGGGATTTATCAATGCACTGGAAGAAATATACATAATAGATTGCAAGAAATGAAAACGAGTTCGCCATTATAGTATACATTCAAAGTGCCTTGCATCTCAACGATTCATAAAATTCTCAAGGAGTAGTTTCATTTGAAGTTTGGTAAGACAGAGGCGGTGAATATCAAATATAGAGATCCTGCTTATAATGGCAAGCGCTTATGGGTGAGTCGACTGTTATCATAGTTCTTAAGTGAAGATGCAGTAATTATATCAGTTGATGAAAGTAATTTCAGATCTGACTACTTGCCTCCTAAATAGTGGTCACTAAATTAAAAGAGTATTCTTGGCAAGAGGAGTGAGAGAGATACTAAACTCATCACAACCAAGAATCGCAGTAAAATCATCGCAGGCGATAAGGAGTTGTAGTATGGAGAGATGCTGCTTGGCAAGCAGTTGAATGATAAATAATTTTAGGAATCATCAAATGAATCGGATGCAGTTTCATTTATAAGATCAATAAATTTGCCTGCTTAAAATACTACTCAAAGCATTTAAGCTTTAAGCTGCTGCTAATGCTTCGTTATCATCCAATCATCATTCACTATTGTAGACTAAAGCAAAACCAATTTCAAAATCTCATTCTAGTAATAGTAGTTTGACCAAGTTTGCAAAGCAATCTAATTTTTAGAAATCAGAGAAATCATCAAGCAGTTCTAAAGTAAGCGATTTGATCACATTTGTTATTGGATTATTTTTAGAAGTCAGTTCTTATGCAAACTCCACCTCGTTAGAATTTGTAAGCTAAGCAGAAGCTGAATAAAAATTTATCTCCTATTCCTGAAGTGGAAGACAGTGCCCAATACTAATAGAGTACTCTGAAGAAGTTCAGAAATTTGAAGTTGCAGAGCACTGTCAAGAAAGTCACTTCGGATGATGAACAGATTAAACGAATTCATTCAGGGCTCACGCCATTGATCGACAGAGTATCAAAACTAAAGTTGCAATCGACTTTGAAGAAATCAAGCAGGTCTTTGTTAAGTTAGAGATAGAGAAAAGTGATTCAGCTAACTCCTAGAAAGCTATCGCTCTCAGTATTAAGCAGCTCGAATATAGATGAGTGTAAGTACAAGTAGTTGAATTTGAAAGTTGATGGTTGTTGCATGGTGATAGTCTATGATATGTTGTTCTATTCTTGACTTTGGTAAACTATCCTATTGAACTGAGTTGGAGCGATTACTTATCTTTGATAGCATTAAGAGCGAGAGAGATGAAAGTCTAAAAGTAATCTCTGGAAATTATAGGATGATTTCAACTCCTATGCTAGATGAAGATACCCTGAAGATATCTATTGGATTGGATGGTTCTGCTCAATGATTGCATGAATCCGCGCTAAGGTTGTATGGATCCATGTTGTATGATTCCAGGTTGTATGGATCCAAGTTGTATCAATCCAAGTTGTATGGATCTGAACTTACATTACAGGATTCAGCACTCAGGTTGTATGGTTCCAGATGAAGATACCCTGAAGATATCTCATGGTTGCATGGTTCCAGATTCCACAAAATCAACATATCTAACTTTAGACTCCAAATCATTATGCATACTATCATCAGACTATTATCATGACAACTCTGCTATCGTTCTCAAATTTATTCAACCTCTCTTATAGGTGACCTATAACCAAATCAGAGCCAACTTGAAGAATCAAAGGATGGTATCAAACCCATAGCATTGTTGTCAGATCAAATCCAGCTTAATTTAAACTATAAACCAATCTCACAATATCAAAAGGAAATGCTTGCCAATTTAGGTGATTATGGTTTAAAAGCTAGGCAGTTGTCTATTGAAAAATAAATAATGAAGAGATAGCAATACTCTATGAGTCTGATAGCTGCAATTGCGGTTGATAGAGTGGTATCGACTCAAATAATTGAAGGAGGATTCGTTCAGTACTATTCGAAAACTTTATCTATCAGACGCTAAGAAGTATAAGAACTGACAAAGATTTATGCAATAAGAAGGTGGTGCTCTTGATGGATAATGCGATAATTCATAAATATTCAGAGATGCTTGCGACTGCTCGTCGCTTCAAAGTCAATGTTCTTTTCAACGCAGAATACTCGCCCTGGCTCAACCCAATCGAATAGTTGTTTGCATACATAAAAAAGAACCTCAAGTAGCAGAACATCATTAGCAAGTAAGCATATTGCTCTTTAAAAATTATAGAGTGCAGCTTGTCAAGCGCATCCAAGAGATAATTAAAAATATGAGCGAGGATGATGTTTGAGGACTCTGGGCATTCAGCATCAAGAAATGGATTCATACTCTTAGGTATGGCTTTGTTTGAGATTTTACTCAAAACTTAGAATTGCACCATCCATCGAAATTTCTATAAGCGCTTATTATTCTATCATACATACTACTGCAACTACTATTGCTGCTGCTATTACTGCTGCTACTAATACTGTCTTTAAAATTAACACATGTATTTATGGGGATACCTAGAAATCGCAGTTTTCACAAGTCTTTTCAGATATTTATGAATTCTTGACAAGCTTCATTCAATTCTTCATGACTACTCTCTGTATTGCAATTTTCTCTCACCTAAAAGTGAACTCGAGAAGAGTTGAGCAAATTTACTTGTAGCTATACAAAACTTGCTTTAAATACAACTGTTTCAAGAATTACATAATTTTGCGAGGGAGGAGATATAATAAGTATCAGACTATTAGAATTCTTAAGAATGCAGGCATGATCTATTAAATTTCCAACTTCTGCTAAATTTTTTTGATCAGCATCCTTTTATTGGCACTGCTGCAATCTAGAACTCTTAGACCTCGCAATTTTTTATAGCATTGACCAATATCAGAGATTTTCAAGATTTTTGACCTCTCTGCTCAAAATGGGATTTTGGTCACCATAATTTTGCGAAAAGTGACTAAAAATGCAAAATTCAGACTAAAGACCTTGATTTTTCAAAAATTTGACCAACCTTCCCTAAAATGGTTATTGCAACAGCAAATCTCATTTTTGACCACTACTTTGGACAATTTTGATCTATCAATGCATTTTGACCACTTAATGACCATTCTACTTGTATATGACACACATAAATAAAGACATATCAATATTAGCCAAAAACAGAAAATTTAGCCATTTAGACAATGAATCTCCACTTTGGTCATTTTAGAAAGTATAATCAGAACAAATGTCGATTTTGACAACAAATATATGTAAAAGTGACCACTTTGTAATAAAAAATCTAGCAATTTGACGAATTTTCGCGAATAAGACCATGTACACTCTATATCAGCAGTAAATATATATTAAATAAATTTTGTATTTTAATTTTCACATTTCCCCGATTCGAATGTATTTTATCAATAATTAAATTAAAAGCTAAATTTAATTTTTATAAGTATTTTAGTAATAATGGGATTTCCTAGAATTTAAGGTCTTGTATTTGAAATGATAAAAATGAATGAAGGATAACTTTTTAGAAGCTCTGAGAAATACTTAAAAAGTAATGACTCTTAACATATTAAGATTTTTAAATCAAAGTTTCAATTTGAGCTCAATAATCTTGATATTGCTGATATGAGAGATACAATGGATTACCTTTTTGAAATTTTTCTAGATATTGATGCCCCAATAATTAAGGCTTACATTCAATCTTGCATGTAATGTTGGATTTATAAATCCATTAATGGGCTCTAGCTTCTTAACAAAATTTAAGAATTACAAATGCTCGGTAAAGTATATAAATTTTGGAGACAAGGAAATCTTACCAGAAAAAAGTGTGATATGACTTTATGTTTTTAAAAAAATGCCAGAAAATAAACTATTTACGCCTTTGATTTTGTGTATAAAAAGAGACCCCTTTGAAATTGATTTGCTTAGAGACGATTCAATTCAAATTGAGTAATTTACTCATATATTAACATAAACCCTTAATTATTTAGTTTTAGTTAGTTATAGATTTAATAATTTTTTTTTAATCATTATAATAATTAATTTTAGGAGAGGGGAGGGGGTAAATGTTTTCCTTTTTTATAAGCAGCATAATGGCTATTATTGCTGGTGAATTATGTAAGAAAATAAAAAAATATTGTTTCAAAAAACATTTTATTCTATAATCATAAATTTCATTTATTTGTATAATTTTCATATCTTCTTAACTCAGTTGAATTTCTATTCAATCTAAGAATTACTTTTTTATCGTTATAATTTCTAGTTAATTTATCTCTTTAACTGTTTATATGAGATGTTTATTTAGTAGCTTTATTTTTTTCATTTTTTGTAAATCTTAAGAATAAAATAATATATTTCTTTAAGCAGTAAACAAATCCAAAATTATTTAGATAAATTGCCTTACATTTTATCTAAGGACCTTTATAAATATAAAATAAAAATATTAGTTATATGAAACACTCCTCTGAAATTATTAATTGATATTATTTTACTAAATGGAGTAATTTAAAAATCTTTGGTTTGCAGTGACCTGCATCATATTTCATGTCTTAATATTAAAAAATTTAAATCTTTGACAGTCTACATGTACTGACTTATATAATCACCAGCTATACATAGTTCAATTGTTGAATTTTTGTAAATGATTACTATACTTTTCAAAATTTATTAAAATATTGCCTTTTCTATAATTAGAATTATCAATCAGTATATAATGAAACTATGAAAATTAATACTATAAGCAAATTTTAGTTTACGATTGTTAATTTTATTAGATAAAAATTTTTTCTTACTTTATTTGAAATGAGTGTTAGAAAAAAAGTCAGGTTAGACCCTTTAACTAACGAGAGAAAAACAGCAACTCACAAGTCTGTATTAAGATGGTAAGTAACAATATTATAAGCTTTAGGGATTTCTACAATAAACTTAAACTACAAATAAATAAATCCTACTGTATAGAATAGGTTCATTACTACAATTATCGATGATGATGGTACAAAGAAAGATTTTGCCTTCGACTATAGTTTCTGGTCTCATGATAGTTTTAGAAATAGAGAAGATGGTTACTCAGAAGTTGAAGACAATAAATACGTTGATTAAAGAGCAGTTTATAATTAGGGTAATTTTTTATTAAAAAGACTACTAAAATAATACTATTCACTAATGTTCCTTGATATATCTTTTTAACTAAATTCTATTTATAATTGAAAATGAAGTTTGATCAAATTTATATCATAGTTAGGAAAGAGTGTATTGGATAATGCTTGGGAAGGTTATCATTGCTGCTTATTAGCTTATGGACAAACAGGTTCTGGGAAATCCTCTTCTATGATAGGTTATGGTGCGATCAAAGGCATAGTGCCCGTGACTTGTGAAAAGATATTTTAGCGTATTTCTAAAACACAGATAAAGACAAAACCTATGAAATAACTCTATCTATAGTTGAGATCTATAATGAAAAAGTACAGGATCTGTTGATACATCCTACTAAAAGACCAGCAAATGGCTTGAAAATTAGTCAGCATTAATCTCTTGGAGCTTTTTTAGAAGGTCTTCCAAAGCATCCAGTTGCTTCTTATCATACTATTGAATTTAAGATTCAAAAAGGATAGAAAAATAGATCAATTAGACCTACTTAAAAGAATGCAACTAGTTCTCGTGCACACACAGTTATTGCCATATAATTCAAACAAATCATTATGCATCAAGGAAAAAAAGTGAGAAGTTTTCAGTTATTAACTTAGTTGATTTGGCATGCTCTAAAAAAGCTGATTAAACTGGGGCAACTGGATATAGATTGAAAGAGGGTTGCGCCATTAACAGAAGTTTGACTTGCTTTGGTTAAGTTATTAGTGTTTTAGCTGATAAAGCTATGGATAAGGGTGGTAAAGCTGTTGTTCCTTACAGAGATAGTGCTTTGACAAGAATTTTATAAAATGCCCTTGGAGGTAACAGTAAAACTATCATGATTTGTGATCTTTCTCCAGCAAACCTCAATTACGAAGAGACTCTTGTTACTTTAAGATATGCAGATAGAGCAAAAATGAGTAAAAATAAAGCAATTGTTAACGAGAGTCCTTAAGAAAAGCTCATTAGAGAATTGAAAAAAGAAAATTAAAGGATTATAAGAGAACTTTCTGCTGGAAATGGTGGTGGAGGTGGTAAACACATTGGTGATGGAATAGACCCAGAAGAAAATATAATAGATGGATTAACAAATGCAATTGAAAGCTTATTAGTAAGCCATGCTTGAAATGGAGAAGCGTTGGAGTAATAGTTATAGAAAGCTAAAAAACGCAAGGAAGAGGATGATAAATAAAAGTAACAAGCATATTAAGTAAAATATAGACCATATATAGTTTACATAAATGAAGATCCTTAACTTGACAGAAAGATATTATATGACCTCACTAATTATAATCAAACTTAGGTTGGACTTAATAATGGAATACCAGCTCCTTAAGTAATGCTAGGAGGTACCGGTATTTAATCTAATCAAAGATATTTCGAGCAATAAACAGACGGCTCATATATGCTTAAGCTATCTTCATCCTAAAGTGTTGAGCAAATTTCAATCAATGGTCGTAAATTGAAATCTATGGATGGACTAATTTTGAAGCCAAATGACAGAATTGTGTTTGGTACTCTTCATGTTTTCTTATTCAAGAACCCTTAGCTTGAAGCACATGCTTCTCTTGAAGACTCTGAAGGGAATCCTATTACCTGAGAATAAGCTTAAAATGAAAATTATGACATTAAAGATTAACAAATCAAGCAAATGAAAGAAGAAAAATGCGTAAATAATAGGCTAAGATGAAAAAAGAGCAACGAAAATAAGAAGAAATAAGGAATCAAATGTAGAAAGAGTACGAAGAAAAATTTAAGCATCTCTTTTAATGTAGGGGGAGAGAGAAAAGCTACGACTTAAGATGAAACAAGAAATGGATAGACTCAAGAGAGGCGAATAGGAAAGACAACGTCAATTAGAATACGAAGATACAAATTTCAAAAGAAGAAGGAGTAAGAACAAAGCGATATTGAATCAAGCCTTTTGCAGTTGCTTCCACTGGTATATTAAGCAAATTTGAGAGCCAAAGAGCTCTAGAGAGAGTTTAGATTCTTTTGTTAAATTGTTAAGAGTCTGCCAAATACTAGAGAAGTTGGAACCATGGATACTGGAAGTACAGAAATTGTTGTAAAGGTTGATAACTTTGAGGAAAGTTACTATTAAACTTATTTGTATTTAAAAATTTTTAGTAAATTTAATTGTGTAAAGGGTTTACTAATCAAAACATAAAATGTTAATTTTCATGAATTATTGGATTAAATACAGACTTATTGAATGGCCAGAAGGGAAATTCAATGATAGAGTCTTCATGATGAGAGATTTGGTAAATGAATATTTTGACACAGGTAGTTTGCCCAAACTTTCCAATCAAAATCTATTTTGTGATCTACCTAAACCCATGCTCTTCGGTCAAAATTTCATGTCACTTAAGAATCTTAGTTTTCTTATTAAAAATGAAATGGACTCTAAGAATTTATCTACTGAGGGCACATCCGGAGTCAGAGAACAGCTTAGTATGAAGTATTTCCCAACTGACGATGCAGAGACTGGAGAGTCTCTCGAAGATTCATTGCCAGAAGAACCTGAAGAGTTGTGTAAGCATTCAATAAATTAAAAAATTAGTTGTTGTGGGTAAACCAGTGAATTTCAGAGTTAAGATCGATAAAGCAAAGGACTAGTCAGCTGATCTCGCAAAGAATGTATTTGTTAACTACAATAAAGATTTAATTTGTGCCATTGTGCTCATTATTTAATACAAGTTGCAGTTTAAAAAGAGCAAAAAGTATTAAACTGAAGAAGCAGTGGAGACAATAGATATCCCTCGTTTAACTTTAAGAAAGTACATCATATCGATAGTGTAACTCCAAGCATTCTCCAGTATCTCCAGACTGGCTAGCTAAGAAAATAAAATTAATTTATAATTCTTATTATAGCTCTGCTTTAGAGTGTATGGGTACCCTGATTTCGACAAAGAAATAAAAAAGCTAGCAAGAAAGAAATTAATCAATCGAAGAACGAAGAGAAAAAGAAGAAAGATATCAAGCGCAGAAATACAATTTAACTAGTAGAATGTAATTCTTTTTTTCTCATAAAGTAATTCATAGAGTTTAACCTAAGCAAAAGTAATACCAAAGAGGAGAATAAAGTACCAACCAAAGCTAATGAAGACACCTTGTAACTTAGAAACAGTGCTCATTAGTAAGAAGAGGAGAAGAAAAGTTACGAAATGAATCATGACAAAGACAAAAAGAATGATGCTAATGGTCATACAGCAGATTATAAGAAAAAGTCTGATAAAAATAAAAACATTAGGGATCCTATGACTGGGAAAGAGATCAGTGGAGTTACTGATAGAGATGTTGGAAAATCAGGATGCTGTAACAATTTTTTAGAACACATAGTTAAAAGTTAAACAAAGCCTTCAGAATTTTAAAAAAATTACCCAATTTTAATGTTATTATGGAATTTATTCAATAATTTTACTAAACTTAAAAAAGTCTATAGTTAATGTTAGTTAAAATTTGAATTTAAAATGCATAGAAGTTTAATCCACAAATACAAATATATTTCATTTAATTTCGTAATAATCATGTTAAGCATTACGTTTATAATTATTAATTGATAGTTTATTTAATTTCTCAGAACCGTCCACCACTAGAGTCACTTACCTTTTATTCTTCATACTGGTCAGCATTTCCTTGATGTTTTAAGCACAAGAATCTGATATATCATGGAAGATCATTCTCAAATGTTCCTTCAAGTTAGTCTCATTATAAATAATTTTGAATGTAGGATTTAACTAGGTTCAGATTTATTAAAGATATAATTGATTGCTAAGCACAAAGTCAGAAAAGATAGGCATTAACTGTACTAAATGACCTTTTTGCTCTTGTATTGTTGTGGCTGAACTTCAGGGAAGCAGTCAAATTGCCTTAATTTCTCTAGGATGAACATGACTTCACTTATTTAAATACCATAGTATTATGAATAAATATTTTACTCTTTATCTTGGTAATGTTGTTGATCCACTCTTTTACTCATCTGCCACAAACTTCGTAATAATGGTAGCTATTTCCCTTCTAATTTCATAAATCTTACGCCTAGCCTACTGATCGAATAACTCCTCTTGTTCGGTTTAAGCTTGTAATCCAATGTTACTACCCGAAGTCTAAGATTTAAATGCTTTATATCAGCATAATTCAAACTAATTGTTCAAACAGAACTTTGAGAGAGAATTACCGAAAGCGCCTCCAGTAGACGAATTGCCACCTAGACTTAATCTCTCACTGGAATAAACTGAGTTGCATCCGTTATCTATCATGAAGAATAGGTTCTGTTGGAATTCTAAGTCATTAGCATCGCTGCAGTTTGGCAACTAGCAAATTTAATACTATCTCTTAAAAATTAATGGAATTTAATGGATCTAATAAATCTGTTTATTTGTGATGAAGCTCATGACTTGCATATCAAGATCTTATGAATACTTAACTACATCCTCTCCCTCACCATTATTATGATTAACCACTCTTTCAGGGTTTAATAAACTGGATCTTAATTTGCTGACGGGATCATTTAGTTAAATTAGAGATATAATGAGAATAAGCATTATTAATTAGAAATATTTTTAAAATTCACACTGTAATTCTAGAGGTATAAATAACTTATATTAATTTACTATTTTTTTGCAGTTAACTTATCGCTGGGTCAACTATTGAGAATTCCGGTTAATTAGAGAACATAATATCGTTTGATGTAACAAAGTCGTCACTAGCGCTTAACTAATTGTTAGGTCCCATGTTTTAAGCCAGAAACCCACCTCCTGTAGATTCACTTGCGGTTGTTAAAACAGGAGCTGAAGAGGAACTTTAAGCTAGGTAGCTTGGGCCTTTTTATTAATCTTGAGTTGATTTATAGTGAGCAGTCATTCTCATTTGGTGCTTTTAGGACTTATTAAGAATATATAAAATCTAATTTTATTAATAAATAAATCTTTTATTTTTAATTCTAATGCCTTAATAAAAAATGTTTATCAAATAATAAAAATATAAAATTCAGTTATTTTCTAAGTAATTTATTTTAATAATTATAATTCACTTAATTAAGTGATTTATAAGAAAATTCTCTTCTACAAAAAATAACTATAAACAAATGTATAAATATCATGTATCATTTATATAAAAAACGAACTAATGTGCATAGCATAGAGTCCAACAGTATAGAACAAAGTTTACGAACCGTTGGAAGGGAATACCAAAGCCATTTAAGCCTAGTTATAGTATATCAAATTAATGAGGTATTCAATCCTATCATATAAAATAGGCAAGATTTCTCTTAAAATGTGATTAGTGACTTTGCTTCTTAGAATTATCGAATTTAATATACTTCTCCTGATGAAAGCTTCTGAGTGAGGCTCTTGATAGTCATACTCAGTAAACTGCAACAAAAACTCGAGGTGCATTAAATGTGTTTAGTCGTTTCTCTTTATCATATCGTTTAAATTATCTATAAACTAAATGTAATCTTTTCTTAGATCACTAATTTATGTGGTACTCCCATTCAAAGTATATTTTAATACTCGATAATTAGAAACAGCTAATATATTATTTTTGATGATATTACTTACTTAAATTTTTTTATAGGCTTTATATGAATTAAGAAAATTTGGCTTAATAATTAAAAATAGGATGCTTGATTGCTATTAATAATAGACTTATCAAAGCATAACAAAAAAATGAGGTTTATTTTATTACATTTTTAATGTGTTTTAATTCCCTAAAATCCTTCACTTGAATTCTTAGAGCATTTCATCATTCTTAAGAGCAATTAAAAGACTATCTGTGAATATGTAGGCAATATGATTTGTAAGTAAGGGCCTCTAAAGCATTTTTGGATAATTACCAACACTGTAAATATTCTTTAAAGTATCGACTATAATTGCAAAATTTTAGGTTCATTAGCTTTCTAACTATGCTCTCAGTGTCTTATTTTTCTCAGACTACCCATTCTGAAGTTGCATCAAAATCTTTAAAGCTGTGAGTTCTCCAGACTTCTAATCAAGCAGAGTATACTTCTTGATGCTTCTTAATACTAGCTGTACCAATACGATGCATGTTTCTTCCTATTGGACATCATTGTTCTTTTGCAATGCTTTCACAGCTTCTTTATCAAATTTCATTCTTCTTTGTTAAACTCCTCCAGCCCCCTCTCTTATTGGTATCTAGGCCTCATGAATTTGGTGTTGGTAGAACAGCTTCAATAATCTTATTTTTTACTTTATGAGAAGAATCTCCCTTCTAATCAAGATACATTTCATTGCTAGTTTTCAATATATTCAATAAAGAGTTTCTCAAAAGACTATTCCATACTTAATCAGACTGTAACTAGCCTTGAGTCATAATGATATTTTCTAGAGAAAAAACATTTGCTCTTATGATTTCTGCTCTGCCGTTGTTCCCCAAATCTTGAATATTTTCAACTAAAATACTCCATATTCTTTAGTCATTGAATGTTTGTTTTTCATCTATTTTCTTGCCCTCTTCTTTCATTTACTGCTCTTTAATAATATTTTAGTTGGGTAATAAGCGATATTTTGAAGCATTTCAACTGAAATCAGATAATTGTTGAAACTATCACCATCATTTGCAGCATATTTTTGGATTGCATGTAGAATTGTAATGAAGTTCTTCTAGCTTAACTTATCAATATAGTTGCTAACTATGAGCTGCAAACATTTAAATCCTGTCGTAAGAATATCATCGTTTTATAAATACTCTGAGCTTTTCGAGATAGTGAGTATAATAATTCTCCATCCATCATTTTTGCGTTACTGTCCTCAAGTTTGGATGATTTTCTTAATTATATAAGGAGTCTCTAAATTTTTTGACAAGTGCTAAGACTATAATTGATCTGAGAAGGGAGTTAGAATAGTATACCACCTGGCTGTGCAGGACCAATTCTCGTCAACATCAAAATAAATGTCTTATTCGACATCATAAGATCCAATAGATATTTTTTATCTCTATTAGTTTTTCATTGGTCAAATTACATTAGTAAACGGATTCTTGTTCTCGAGATTAATATATAATATTTTATTTAAAACTCAATTTTTCCTTTCTATATTCGAATATTCATAAGAATTATTTTTGAGAAAATTTGAGATTTATAAATTTAAGTATAAATATAGTAAAATGAAATAATTTTTCTATAATTCAATAAGCGAGGAAACTCGAACATAAATTATAAAGCTTAGATTTGGAGACTAAGACCCTTAACACGTTAATATAACGTTTTTAAGCTATAAATAAATTGGAAAAATATTTGGGCTTCACATAAATATGATAAAAAAAAATCTGCATAAATCCTTAAAACGAGCCCTAATAATTCAACAAGAATAAAACCAAATTTTTATATCAAAACTCTCGCAGCCCTGGTAGATCATAGGGCTTTAGGGTACGTAATAAAAAAAATCAATTAAAATTACTGATTTAATGTTAGGTCTTGAAATTATTGAAAAAATTTTCAAAGACAAAACAGCTATACTTTTTAAGGATAGCTTACGAGCTCATCACAATAAGTATCTCAAACAATAAATATAAGATAATAGATGGAGATATATTTTTAATGCCCCATATTCCTAAGAGTTTAACTGTATTGAAAATTTTTTTTCAAGAGTCAAACTCTTGTATAAAAAGGACATAATTGAATGGAACTTTAATTTTTCAAATAAACAACACTACTAAATAGTAAAGAACGCAATTTAAAACATTAATAAAGATGCCTGCCTTAAGACCAAAAATAGGCATATAAATAAAATGCAAAGTTTAGTCACACAATTAAAAAAGAATGATTAAAAGAAAGTTTTATTTTAATTAAGTATACATAATTTTCAAATGTTAAAGAACTTTTGCTTTTAAGGAGTCGAATTAATGCTTCTTGTTTATTACCCATATTTGTGTTCCTGTTAATTTTTATTCGGGTCTCTAATAAAGTCAGAGTACGAAAAGTCATTTCATTCAATTTCTTTTTTAAGTAATTCTTCTGATTTTCGAGCCTTACTTCAATAGTGATAGTGCTCCTCCTTTTCTTTCTATTAAAAAAATATTAAAATAATTGTTGTCTTACTTGGAATAGTTAGATTTTTTATAGAAGCTCCAAAAATTCATAGCTGATAAGAATTGAATTTTAGTCCCCTGATGTTCTTGTCCCCACAACTTTTATTTACAATTAATCATGAACCAGTCCTTACAGATATTCATTCCTAAGAGTTCCTAAAATGCCAAAGAAATAATTGCGATCAGGCAGCTCATAGTCATCTTCGTAAATATTTAAATACCTCATTAACTCCTTATCTACTTTGACTTCCTCCCTAATACGATTCAAGCTTAATTTAGGGAAAAAGGAACATTAATCCAAAGTACTTCATTTGATTTAATGAGTATTTTTGTCTATTATAGAAGATCTCTTATAAATCGCATTGTACATTTCTTATAAGGAGGCATGAAAATATTGCCTATATTCAATTATAAATTTGATGCTTACATTGGAATTTGAAATAGTAATACCAGTCAGCTTTACTACTGAGTTGACCCTAGATGGGATTTGAGTGTTTATTTGAGTACTATTTTGATTCATTTACGTGTTTTCCATAGGTTTATTAATTAATTACAATTTTAATTTATCAGATTTTCTTAATCTTCACATTTCTTTAAGAAAGCCTTATTCTTAATCTAGTAGCTTTATTATATTGGCTGCAGAGTAGCTTTAGTAGGAAATGAAATTTGTTTTAATTCTTTTAGAATTTTACTTTAGTTGCTAAGATTAGTTTTTAGAGGTTTATCATTTTTTTGTATTTAGGAACACATTTTAGTACCATTTTTTAATATTAGTTCCCCTTTTAAAATCAAAATGTCCTGTCAGGACAAAATTTAGGAAAAAAGTGTTAGAAATGTTGTTCTCTGGGTTTCTGGGTTTTAAAGTTAAAATTTGGTCCTTAACATTGAGTTCTATATTATTTGTGATAAAATTTGAGTTCCCTTAAAATGTTTAGTATAACAATATTTATAACTTATTTATTATTAAGGATTAAGATTTTAAAAGTAATTTTGACTATTAATAATTTTATTAATTAAGCTATTTAAAAATAAATGGGACCAAACGTAATAAAAAAAGCTGGGACTCTTCATCCTTGAGCAGCTTAAATTCAAATGATAATTGCTCATCTTCTGTTATCGAAATTTCAAGTTCCGCTTAAGAAGAAAGTAAGATACTAAATTTTTAACTTTGCATTTTAGTGAGCCTTGATCAAACATAGAAAGGCTAAAATTTAATTAAGGAAAATAAGATAAAGCTAAACAAATCTAAATCTAAAACAAATTATACATGTACCATTTGTGACAAAGTTTTGACTAGAAAATAATACACAAGACACATGACGACTCATTCTAGAAAGTAAGGGAAGTTTTCTCATTTAAATCAAAAGAATGGATACGCTTGTAAAGTTTGCTAAAAGAATTTCAATGGTAATACCCAAGTGCAGAGTTGAAGAAGCACCTAATTTTTTCATTATCATTTTGAGCTCCTCTTTGCAGACTATCCTCCATTTGTAAATTTAAATTATTGCATTTTTTACTTTGATTTATATAGATTAGTAAGAATTTGAATGAATTACAACTAAAAAGCAAGAAAACTAAAATTGTAAGAGATTTGCGACTTCCAATATCGTTGCACTAGACTAGATGGACGAACTTAAATAAGGGGAACCGTAATTTTTCCATTAAAATTATTTTTAGGAGCCAGACGTCCTTGCTAATAATAATAAATTAAGTTCTCAAAATATTGAGAAACTTGACTTAAATTTCAAGATAAATCACATTTCTGTAAACTACTTAAATTTTGAAGAATGATTGAAACAAATGACATCTCATAATGGCTTACTAATAATGTCAATAGAAGAATTAATAGAAGAAAAACCTCACCTCCATTCAAAACCCCAAAACCCTTTCAGTAGTTTGATTGAGTTTTTGATTGATAAAAAAAGACTATTAGTGCATACTTTATTAGGGTTTAATAGGGTTTATGTAGGGGTTTAATGTTTTAATATTAGTAATTTAAGTGAGTATATGCGAGGTTTGGGGT
>ARYC01003385.1:0-13415 GCA_000711775.1 Oxytricha trifallax | reverse complement strand
AGTTCTTGATACAAACTCTGCTGTCACTCGCAACTTCTTAGAAATTTACTTTGGCTTCAACTCATCTTCCATATACATTCTTACTATCTCTAATCGTTTATGGGCAAGCTTTGCATCTCAAGGTTTTAGGTATGGATTACAATCCTTCGGTAATCCATGGTTTAGCTACATTCTATTCTTTACAAGAGAGTAAACCTGTTTATATCAACTGCACTGGCTATCCTTCTTAGATTGACTTGGGTTTCTTAATTAGCATTATATTAGAATGATTCTTAAATCTTAATTTATTTGACTAACCTGCTTTGAATTTCGAAATTTACTCAAGAACTGCTCCAGAAATTGACACAATGAATCATCGTCATACATACTCTTGATATCAATCACGTCTTTAAGTAAGAATCTATACCTTCCAATTGCATCTTTATGATCAAACCTCCTTATAAAGAATCTACTTGAGGAGGAACTTCACCAGAGTTGAGGAGAGCTCTCGTATTATACGAATACTTAGCTGGTGCAACCACTTGAACGAAATTCTTCCCCAAAATTACAGGTCCCCACTTTATGATTTGCTTGTCCTGAATCTTGACTCAACTCTACTTAATGCTTTCAAAGGAGTGCTGGCTAAGATGATCGTCGCTGACGATTGAGGTGAGCGATTATTCTTACTAAGACTGCGAATGGATTTCAGAGTGATTGCTTGAATTTTATGATTTCTTGGTTGTTTTCATATTTAATATATTAGAATTTAATATAATAACTATTAGTATTTGTGTAATCTCTTATTGAGATATAAATATAATAATCAATATTAATAATGACCAAAATATGGCAATAGTAGCTTTAGTAATGATAGAATCCATTGGAGGCATAGTAAAGGCAGTTGCCCACTGAATAGGTACAAGGGAGACAACTAAGAACTTATCCGATTTGTATAGAAGTCATGAACTTTAGGTATAGGCCTGCTTAAGCTTACTCAGCGCCTGTTCACAACTAAGAGTAGTATGGTTTGAACTTCAAGTATTTATAAAGCGTAGCGTTATCAGTAAAATATAAAGTCTATAATACCCAAATAAGTGCTTTATAATTTTTATTAAGTAATAATCATATAATTCTATAATAAAACTTAAGAATGAAGTCAAGCAAACTAACGAAGCAGCACTGCTTCACCTTCAAGTACTCTGCTCATGCACCTGGTGGATACATCGTGGAGATTTACAAGGTGAGCAACTCATCAAAGTTAACCCATTCCTCAAGTATAGGTGATCGATGAACGCTTCAAGCGAACTTTCAAGTTCCAGGTGGATCCTCAAAGTGGATTTTCAAACGTTGTACTTCTGGAGGTTGCTCCGAGTGAAGCAATTGTGGTGGTAACCATTAAGTGGTGTGGCTATCATAACTTATGGATATACCCATTCAAGAAGGAGGATCCCCACATGCACTAATAGTATATTAATCTTGATCCTGACGATCCTTCAGATGGTTGGTTCTTCAGCTTTGATAACGATAGTCTTATACAGGTAGAGTAAGTAATACTATTATGCTATTCAAACTATCGCTTACTAGCAATTTATAGCTAAATCAAGGGATAATACAGAAAGACTATGGATAAGTATGATGAAGAAATAAGGAAGCAGTTGACATCGCATGTAATGCCAGAGCCCTAAGAGTTTATTGGAGCAGTCAGTTTTACTATATGATATAAAATTTAAAGGATTGAGTGAATAATTTAAGAGTGATTCTAAACTGCGATGGTCATACTTATATTATCTATAATTCCTACACTATGCATAAGCAACTCAGTAGTCATAATCATAATTACCTAAAACTAATTTAAATTAAGCTTTAGATTAGCTTTAATCCCTAAATTATTAACTTACATGAAAAGTGATATATAAAAGGTTTTACTAACTAATAATTATTAAACTACTTGCTACTCTAAATATAAAAAATCTCTCTGATTTAAGCATTATTCTATAGATAAAAACAATTAATAAATACTTTTACACTCAAAAACGCATGATAAATATACAAACCACTCCAATTAATTTAAAGATGCAGACATTTTTAAATAATAACAGTTTATCCAATTAGATTATCAAAACAGCCTTAAATATCTAGCCTATTACTTCCTAATCCCTAATTTCCCTAACCTAAGCAGAATCTTGCACAGTAATTATTTTTGATTAATTTAGACTTAAGATCTCCCAATCTGAAATGCGCGCATTTAGTTTTTCTGACTTAATTACCTATATTAATGATTAAAAGGAGATTAATTAAATAATAATTCCTAATTAGACTTACTTAAATCACTGATTTCTCCCCATACTCTATTCTGATTCTGAACTCTAAAGACCTATAAAATGATTAAGATAATTAAATTGGCGCCCGACAGTGATGATTGTTTCTCCTCAGTAGTCCTCGGTACTCAATGTCTAATTGTATTACGAATAACATCAATTATCGATTGAGGAGGACTACCGCCTCCAATGGTGTCTTCCGATACCCACCAAGGGAAGGATCAGCGGCTTGATTCTAGGATTCCAATATCCTCTTGAATCGCTGCCTAGTGATCTGTTTGATAAGAGTTCCAATTCTCTAAATCAAACCGGAGAAACATTTCATAAATTTAATTATAAACTGCCTCGCTTAAGTAGGATTTCTACTCATTTAAATATTCGGCTCTAACTTTTGGGAAGTATTGATTTTTTTGATTATTAACTTTGATAATCGAGCTTGATTTACATTTTGCAAAATTGCTTAATGCAATAGATTATCACAAACTACCTCAATTATAGTGTAAAAGACGACTTCCTTGTTATTATTATACTCTAGTCACTTAAATCTGAAAGGGCAACTTTGATTGTGATTTTTTTTTAATTATCAAAATCTTAAATTTGGGAGAATTTATAAAAATTATTGCTGACTCCAATAAAACTTCTAAGTCTCTTAACGGAAGGTTGATCAACCATAGCTATGGTTGAGCTCCTGAACTACGAGTTTATAGACTATATATTAGTTTGTTTTACTTTCTAGTACAGATGATTTAGTAAACCTCTGATGTTCCCATTATAGGCTAGCAGTTAAAGTTAAACACTCTCAAGTTAGAGAGATTTTCAAAAATTTTTACTTTTTAGAACGATTTACTCTTAAATGGAGGGTATCCAACCATAGGCTGCGGCTGGACCCTAATGCTCCCGAGTAGAAGGAGCATGTTAAAATGATGGGGAGTATAAAATATAGGGAGGAGTCTAAAGTTAGGGCACAGAAATTGAGGAGGCAAAAGTTTGGTTTTAGCCCCAAATTTGCGAAATTTTTAATTTGATAATGAATTATTATGAAATTCGCTGGCTTAAATAGGGCATTTTTGGAACCATACAACCTGGAGTCATACAGCCGGAGCCATGCAACCTGGATCCATACAACTTTAGGTTGATTCTTGTATAGTAGTTTGAATAAGCAGCTTTAGTACTTCTAATTGAACCCTATACATACTTAGCGATTTTTGTATACACTGGTACATGAATTTTATAGATATCTTCAGGATATCTTCCTGGAACCATACAACCTGAGGGGTGGAACCATACAACCTTGAGGTATCTTCAGGATATCTTCATCTGGAACCATACAACCTTAGAGTGGATTCATGCAACCTAGCCTCTTAAATTTATCTATACCACCTTAATTTGAGCTCAATCACTTATATGTGATGTTGCTATACCTAATTGCATTGATTGGAGAGGGTATGGTGGTATTTTGATAAGAGTTGTAAGAAAATGTAGGTTTTACTTTAGAGTGGTTTTGACTTCTTAACTGTAGTATAGCTTTGAAATTTTGGCCTATTCTCAAACTTAAGTCCAATACACTTGACTTACCCAACTCTCACCTAATCATCCCAAAATCATCCAAATCATCATATATCTCATCGAGGCATCGATAACATCATTAGAGTTGAAGTCAGAGCCCTTAGGCAAAAATCGATTTTGAAGTTAGAGGCTCAAACTAGGGGTTTGAAAGCTGTTATAAACAACTAGAAATACTAAGAATTTTTGAAGTTGGTCTCTTATATTACCCATACACATCGAATTAGCATGTTTTATCATTGATGTGTTCATTGTTGCTATAGTAGTATATACTAATGCATGAAGTGCTCTGAATCTTAGTGTACTCAGAGTTATTAGAAATTTTTCTAAATTTTCATAGAATTTGAAATTTGAGATATCTTCAGGATATCTTCCTGGAACCATACAATCTGAGGGGTGGAGCCATACAACCTTAAAACCCAAAATTTGATAAAATCTCATAATAATACAAATTTATGTCTGGTATAAGTGTATATGAATATTGCAATCGATTGCTGCATTATTTAGTCATCGAGGAGAGTGCAATCACAAAGTAGAATAGAAGAGTGAATTATATTAAAGAGTATAGTGCAAGAGATTAGGTTGTGAATGTATTAGGGAAGGGATTATTAATAGTTTGCGAATTAGTCACTGACAGTTGTTTAAGAACGCGATTTCATCCTTAAGGTGCATGATATGTCTTGGGTAGTCTGCTTCAATCATGCCTAAGAGTTCATTAGCAACATTTTTGATAGTGATCTTGCCAGACCAGAGTCGTTGCACTTAGCCATAGCCTTTGAATTGATTTCCATACGCTGGAGCTGCCTTCTCTTCATCAGAAAGAAATTCGTCTTTACAAACCTTCAGAATCAATTTGTTTTAACCTGGCTTTAGCACTAAGTATAGAATGAAAGCAATTGGCTTGTTCAAGTATTCGTTAGATTGATGAATTGATTTGTCGTCTCTGGCTGCTTGCTGCACTTCATTGGAAACTACACTAAAGGCACTCCAAGGTTTGAAGAGGCGATCCTTTTTGAAAGCATAATCTAATCCAGCAATCAACACTTTCATATTGAAGGAAGATGGCCCAGCTAGATATCTCATGATATTTTGATGAGGAGCGAATATGCCTCGCTACATTAGTTCAAGATTTGCAATACATACTCCTATAGCTATTCTTAGTCTGTAAACATGCTTGAGCTTTGCTGCATTCATCAGGAATTTCCCAAGAGGGTAGAATTTCTAGTTTATTCTGAAGCTTTAAATGAATAAACTTTCATCACTGTCAAAGAAAAGATTTTGGCAAGGCAGAATGAACTTGGCGTCTTTATGGTCTTTTAATAAGTTGAATTCGTGATTTGCTCTATTCTTAGCGTGCTGCCCTTAATAAAGCTTCAACCAACTGTAAGATTAATCGTTTTGTGTATCATTCATTTGGAAGACTATCTCTTTGGTTGTTTGCACATACATTATCTAGATATTTTCAAACCCCAAGAAGTTCAAGAACTTTGCAAGAGTCTTCACGTAATCGTCTTCATCGTCTTTGAATGATAAGATACCCTGTTTTATGATTTGGTTCATTTAGTTGTAATACTGAAAGTATGAAGCTGTACTATTATTATTCAGCAGGTCTTAGCGCCCAACACCAAAATAACTCAAGTTTGACTCAGAGTTTAGTCTTAAATTTAAAACTTTTGCATTATCAATCCAAGGTTCAGAATTTGACTTTACTGATTGCGATCCATGGTCTTGCTTGCTATTCTTTGCTGATTGTACCTTCTGTGGTGTTATCACGCAATCAACTTCTGAATGAATGCCAAAGTCGACTTCATCTTCGCTACTTCACTGGTGCTTGTTATAGTAAGCTGTTGAAATAAAGCATAAATGATTCAGATTCAAGACCAAATACTTCATTAGCTGGATTGATTTTAAAGAGAGCAATCTAAAGATTGAACTCAATGCAAGGCAAGCAAATATATTGATTCTTGTTCTTAGTTTAGTTTATCTCAATTTAAACTGGACAAGTATCATGGCGCAATCATTGTCAATAGCGATGTTGTTAATACCTCTGATGATTCTCACACATCTATAGTTATAATGAGTTTCTGTCAATCCAGTACTTAGTTCCATTCTCAACACCATAACCAACGACTGAGATATCGTGGACTATACACCAACCATAAAGGGATCATAACATATGCAGATGTAATAAACATCAAGAAATTGATGAAAAAATCTTTAAAAAGTTGACAGTTCTTGCAGAAGTTGATTGGAGCGCATTCAACACCGTTGTCATAGGCTCTGGCTTAATTGATGGAGCAAGTATCTTCAGTGACCTCAGATTAGTGCATGAATTGATAGGCAGCGATAGCATTGTAGGATATACACCTCATATATGTGAAATACTCTTCGTCACCCCCATTAAAACTGATATCTGTTTATTTTTAATATATATTATACTAATTAATCTCAAAGAGTGATTTATATGATTCTATTGAATTTTAAATAATAATTTAACAGGCAGAGGTTTATTATGGTAGAATAGTCTAAAAATTATCACTTTTGACATCGATAGGCATGCCTTCCTACTATTGGATGTATAATCTAAGAATCCTTATGATTATGCTGAATTTCATTATAAAAATGGTTTTCAACTAATTTTGATGGATGAATATGATTCTACTATATGTTTTTATTGAAAGCAGCCTGCGGAAGATCCAACACTGTATGTTGGGTCTTGCTTTCAATAAAAACATATAGTAGAATCATATTCATCCATCAAAATTAGTTGCAAACCATTTTTATAATGAAATTCAGCATAATCATAAGGATTCTTAGATTATACATCCAATAGTAGAAAGGCATGCCTATCGATGTCAAAAGTGATAATTTTTAGACTATTCTACCATAATAAACCTCTGCCTGTTAAATTATTATTTAAAATTCAATAGAAATCATATAAATCACTCTTTGAGATTAATTAGTATAATATATATTAAAAATAAACAGATATCAGTTTTAATGGGGGTGACGAAGAGTATTTCCCATATATGAGGTGTATATCCTACAATGCTATCGCTGCCTATCAATTCATGCACTAATCTGAGGTCACTGAAGATACTTGCTCCATCAATTAAGCCAGAGCCTATGACAACGGTGTTGAATGCGCTCCAATCAACTTCTGCAAGAACTGTCAACTTTTTAAAGATTTTTTCATCAATTTCTTGATGTTTATTACATCTGCATATGTTATGATCCCTTTATGGTTGGTGTATAGTCCACGATATCTCAGTCGTTGGTTATGGTGTTGAGAATGGAACTAAGTACTGGATTGACAGAAACTCATTATAACTATAGATGTGTGAGAATCATCAGAGGTATTAACAACATCGCTATTGACAATGATTGCGCCATGATACTTGTCCAGTTTAAATTGAGATAAACTAAACTAAGAACAAGAATCAATATATTTGCTTGCCTTGCATTGAGTTCAATCTTTAGATTGCTCTCTTTAAAATCAATCCAGCTAATGAAGTATTTGGTCTTGAATCTGAATCATTTATGCTTTATTTCAACAGCTTACTATAAAAGCACAGTAGAAGATGAAGATATCGACTTTGGCATTCATTCAAAAGTTGATTGCGTGATAACACCACAGAAGGTACAATCAGCAAAGAATAGCAAGCAAGACCATGGATCGCAATCAGTAAAGTCAAATTCTGAACCTTGGATTGATAATGCAAAAGTTTTAAATTTAAGACTAAACTCTGAGTCAAACTTGAGTTATTTTGGTGTTGGGCGCTAAGACCTGCTGAATAATAATAGTACAGCTTCATACTTTCAGTATTTCAACTAAATGAACCAAATCATAAAACAGGGTATCTTATCATTCAAAGACGATGAAGACGATTACGTGAAGACTCTTGCAAAGTTCTTGAACTTCTTGGGGTTTGAAAATATCTAGATAATGTA
The DNA here is from genome assembly GCA_000711775.1 of Oxytricha trifallax. NCBI lineage: Eukaryota > Ciliophora > Spirotrichea > Sporadotrichida > Oxytrichidae > Oxytricha > Oxytricha trifallax. The sequence continues at coordinate 5,604 of ARYC01003385.1, read as the reverse complement.
TGTGCAAACAACCAAAGAGATAGTCTTCCAAATGAACGATACACAAAACGATTAATCTTACAGTTGGTTGAAGCTTTATTTAGGGCAGCACGCTAAGAATAGAGCAAATCACGAATTCAACTTATTAAAAGACCATAAAGACGCCAAGTTCATTCTGCCTTGCCAAAATCTTTTCTTTGACAGTGATGAAAGTTTATTCATTTAAAGCTTCAGAATAAACTAGAAATTCTACCCTCTTGGGAAATTCCTGATGAACGCATCAAAGCTCAAGCATGCTTACAGATTAAGGATAGCTATAGGAGTATGTATTGCAAATTTGGAACTAATGTAGCGAGGTATATTCGCTCCTCATCAAAACATAATGAGATATCTAGTTGGGCCATCTTCCTTCAATATGAAAGTGTTGATTGCTGGATTAGATTATGCTTTCAAAAAGGATCGACTCTTCAAACCTTGGAGTGGCTTTAGTGTAGTTTCCAATGAAGTGCAGCAAGCAGCCAGAGACGACAAATCAATTTATCAATCTAACGAATACTTGAACAAGCCAATTGCTTTCATTCTATACTTAGTGCTAAAGCCAGGTTAAAAACAAATTGATTCTGAAGGTTTGTAAAGACGAATTTCTTTCTGATGAAGAGAAGGCAGCTCCAGCGTATGGAAATCAATTCAGAGGCTATGGCTAAGTGCAACAACTCTGGTCTGGCAAGATCACTATCAAAGATGTTGCTAATGAACTCTTAGGCATGATTGAAGCAGACTACCCAAGACATATCATGCACCTTAAAGATGAAATCGCGTTCTTAAACAACTGTCAATGACTAATTCGCAAACTATTAATAATCCCTTCCCTAATACATTCACAACCTAATTTATTGCATTCTACTCTATAATATTATTCAATTTTCTATTCTATTTTGTGATTGCACTCTCCTCATTGACTAGATAATGCAGCAATCGATTGCAATATTCATATATACTTATACCAGACATAAATTTGTATTATTATGGGGTTTTATCAAATTTTGGGTTTTAAGGTTGTATGGCTCCACCCTCAGGTTGTATGGTTCCAGGAAGATATCCTGAAGATATCTCAAATTTCAAGGCTTATGAAAATTTTCGAGAATATTTCTAATAGCTCTGCTTACTTTATGATTGGCGAGTCTTATTACATTGATATGATATAATACAACAGTGATGCTTATATATATGCAAATACAAGCTGATCTGGTGTCTATGGGTTATAATATAAGAGACCAAACTTCAAAAATTCTTAGTATTTCTAGTTGTTTATAACAGCTTTCAAAGCACCAGTTTGAATCTCTAACTTCAAACATCGATTTTTGCCTAAGGGCTCTGACTTCAACTCTAATGATGTTTTCGATGCCTCTGAGATGTTTAATGATGATTTGGATGGTTTTGGCATGGTTAGGCAAGAGTTGGGTAAGTCAAGTGTGTTGCTCTTAAGTTTGAGAATAGGCCTAAATTCTTAGTGATGCTATGGTTATGAATTGAAAAATCACTCTGAAATCAAAATTTTATTTTGATACCCCTCTCATCCCTATGCCTCCATACCACTACAAATCATGTAATATAGCATAGTAACAGCGAATTTAAGTATTAGAGCTCGATTGTGGGTGATAAAGATGAATTTAAGATGCTAAGTTGTATGACTCCACTCTAAGGTTGTATGGTTCCAGATGAAGATATCCTGAAGATACCTCAAGGTTGTATGGTTCCACCCTTAGGTTGTATGGTTCCAGGAAGATATCCTGAAGATATCTCCAAATTTCATGTACCAGTGTATAAAAAATTCGCTAAGTATGTATAGGGTTCAATTAGAAGTACTAAAGCTGCTTATTCAAACTACTATGCAAGAATCAACCTAAAGTTGTATGGATCCAGGTTGCATTGCTCCGGCTGTATGACTCCAGGTTGTATGGTTCCAAAAATGCCCTATTTAAGCCAGCGAATTTCATAATAATTCATTATCAAATTATAATTTTCGCAAATTTGGGGCTAAAACCAAACTTTTGCCTCCTCAATTTCTGTGCCCTAACTTTAGACTCCTCGCTATATTTTATACTCCCCATCATTTTAACATGCTCCTTCTACTCGGGAGCATTAGGGTCCAGCCGCAGCCTATGGTTGGATACCCTCCATTTTAGAGTAAAAGCTTTTTTTTTAAGCAAATCTAGAAAATCTCTCTGATTTTAAGTGTTTATACACTCTGGCATTTAGCTTATGGCAACTCAACAGAGTTTGAATTAATCGATGGTATAATCGAAATCACTGACGTGTTCTATTTTATCACAGATATTTATATGATACAACCATAGTCTATGGTTAGCTCAACCTCAATTTAAGAGTTTCTCAAATTCCCTAAATTACGCTAAATTCAAGATAAAAATAATCTTAGAGATTTTATAAAATCTAATAAAATCAAATCAAATGTAAATTCTAACTAGAGAGCAATGCACTCCAATACCTCAAAGTTTTGACATCTAGCCCTAAAATACTGCAATAGAGAGAGGGAACAAAAAGTTTAGAAAAATCAAGCTGATTCTGAAATCAAGAATTTTGTAAATCAAAATTTCCCAAAAGTTAGAACTGAATATTTAAATGAGTAGAAACCCTACTTAAGCGAGGCAGTTTATAATTAAATTTATGATTGTTCTCCGGTTGATTAAATAGACATAGTCTTAAATCAACAGATCACTAGGCTGCGATTCAAGAGGATATTGGAATCTTAGAATCAAGCCGCGATCCTTCCCTTGGTGGGGGTATTGAGACACCATTGGAGGCGGTAGTCCTCCTCATTCTATAATTGATGTTATTCGTAATTCATTTAGACATTGGGTACAGAGGACTACTGAGGAGAAAAAATCACCAAAGTCACATTTTTTTAAAAATCTTTTTATAGGAATTCAATGACAGAGGCAGATTAGAGACAAGTATCAAGAGATTGCAGTAACTCAGTAAGTAATATTTAATTCAAGTTTAATTAATCTTCCTTTAATCTTTTTACAGGTAATAACATTGATAAATACAAGATAATCATAAGGAGCTCCTTGAAAATCTAGATTGCTGATACTGTTGATTCTAGGGATTAGGGTGTTAGGGTGTTAGGTTTCAGTTTTGCTACTTATTTATTCTGATTTTTCATTGATTTAATTTACTTGGACTTTGATTTTATATAATTCTTCCTTGATTTTCTAATGTTCATGACAGCATTATAGTTATCTTATTACTATTTTCTTATGTAATGAGATCTAAGTTTATCTTAAGTGATAAATCAGCGCATATTTTCATAAATTAGAGAGGTTTTCTGAAAATCTTTAGATTTAATAAATTAATTTATAAAGGAAATTAATCTTTTATAAATCATTTCATTTGTTTTATATTCCCACTTTGGTTAATTTAGGCAATTTAACTAGCTGAAGTTTAAATTATGATAGTATTAGGGATTATGATAATTACTCTTAAGATGACTTAGAATAGTGTAGGAATTATTACAGGTGTGTATAAATCACCATCGCAGTTTTTAATCACTCTTAAATTAATCACTCATTCCTATGAACTTTTTTATCAAACAGTAAAACTGACTGCTCCAACAAACTCTTAGGGTTCTGGCATTTCATGTGATGTCAACTGCTTCCTCATTTCATCATCATACTTATTCACAGTCTTTCTGTATTCTCCCTTGATTTAGCTATAAATTGCGCTTGAGCGATAGTTTGAATAGTATAATAGTATTGCTTACTCCACCTGTATAAGACTGTCGTTATCAAAGCTGAAGAACCAACCGTCTGAAGGATCGTCAGGATCAAGATTAATATACTATGAGTGCATGTGTGGATCCTCCTTCTTGAATGGGTATATCCATACGTTATGATAGCCACACCACTTATAGGTTACCACCACAATTGGTTCACTCGGAGCAACCTCCAGAAGTACAACGTTTGAAAATCCACTTTGAGGATCCACCTGGAACTTGAAAGTTCGCTTGAAGCGTTCATCGATCACCTATACTTGGGAACCATTACTTATGTTGAAAATCTTGCCTTGTAAATCTCCACGATGTATTCACCAGGTGCATGAGCAGAGTGCTTGAAGGTGAAGCAGTGCTGCTTCGTAAGTTTGCTTGACTTCATTCTTAAGTTTTATTATAGAATTACATGATTATTACTTAATAATAAATATAAAGAGCTTGTTTAGGTATTAAAGACTATATATTTTACTGATAAGGCTACGCTTCGTTAATACTTGAAGCTCAAACTATACTACTCTTAGTTGTGAACATCCGCTGAGTTGATCAACCAAGCTCTTAAGCTTAAGCAGGCCTATACCTAAAGTTCATGATTTCTATCACAAATCGGATAAGTTCTTAGTTGTCTCCTTTGTACATTAAGCTTTAATTACTAATGCTATTCAGTTGGGCAACTGCCTTTACTATTCCTCCAATGGATTCTATCATTACTATAGCTACTCTTGCCATATTTTGGTCATTATTAATATTGATTATTATATTTATATCTCAATAAGAGATTACACTAATACTAATAGTTATTATATTAAATTCTAATATATTAAATATGAAAACAACCAAGAAATCATAAAATTCAAGCAATGACTCTGAAATGCATTCGCAGTCTTAGTAAGAATAATCGCTCACCTCGATCTTCAGCGACGATCATCTTAGCCAGCACTCCTTTGAAAGCATTAAGTAGAGTTGAGTCAAGATTTAGGACAAGCAAATCATAAAGTGGGGACCTGTAATTTTGGGGAAGAATTTCGTTCAAGTGGTTGCACCAGCTAAGTATTCGTATAATACGAGAGCTCTCCTCAACTCTGGTGAAGTTCCTCCTCAAGTAGATTCTTTATAAGGAGGTTTGATCATTAAGATGCAATTGGAAGGTATAGATTCTTACTTAAAGGACGTGATTGATATCAAGAGTATGTATGACGATGATTCATTGTGTCAATTTCTGGAGCAGTTCTTGAGTCAATTTCGCAATTCAAAGCAGGTTAGTCAAATTAATTAAGATTTAAGAATCATTCTAATATAATGATAATTTAGAAACCCCAGTCGATTTAAGAAGGATAGCCAGTGCAGTTGATATAAACAGGTTTACTCTCTCTTATACAGAATAGAATGTAGCTAAACCATGGATTACCGAAGGATTGTAATCCATACCTAAAACCTTGAGATGCAAAGCTTGCCCATAAACGATTAGAGATAGGTAGAATGTATATGGAAGATTAGTTGAAGCCAAAGTAAATTTCGAAGAAGTTGCGAGTGACAGCAGAGTTTGTATCAAGAACTGTTGAGAAGTTTAAGCATGAGATGAAAAATAGAGTATTGCATCCTTAAGAACCAAAATAATCTGGCAAGAGGAGGGATTGAGATAATGAGCAGCTGGTTGCTGCTGTTGGCGAATTCATCGAAGAGGTTGGGATTTATCAGTGCACTGGAAGAAATATTCATAATCGATTACAAGAAATGAAAACAAGCTCGCCATCAAAGTACATATTCAAAGTGCCTTGCATCTCAACGATTCATAAAATTCTCAAGGAGTAGTTTCATTTGAAGTTTGGTAAGACAGA
>ARYC01003384.1:0-10265 GCA_000711775.1 Oxytricha trifallax | reverse complement strand
CATTTCTCAACTGAACAAAGCTTGAAGAGACACCTTAAAGAGGTACATTCTGGCAAAGCCAAGATCTATTTCAAGCATGAAAAGGTAGATGGTAGGTATTAGTGTACTACATGCATGAAATCATATACTCACTCAGCTATAGTTAAAAGGCATATGCAAAAGCATCACCTCAGTGAGTTCTTGATTGAAGATTAAGAGACTAAAAAACTAGTTCCAGCTAAAAGAAATTCTAATACTCTTGAGTCATAAAGAGAGCAGCAAGAGAGACTCAAGAGACAGAAGCGATATGAATCGATGAACCAGCCAGCTGGTAATACAATTTTAGCATGCTTCTAAGCGAAGGCTATGAATATACCTGCATTAAATGCAGTTGTTCTCAGCACTTGTTTTGAAAACTACTTGAATATAAACGTGCCTGCAAAAGCGAAGCTCATAGTAGTTGATGAGTATGCATACAAGGTGTATCCATTCAGTTATCTTATTAAGAACCACAGTATTAGAACGAGTTTGCAAATGAATACATGGTACTTAGAGAGGCTTAAAGAAAAGACTGCAAGAATTTGCTTAAGCTAAATGTGTTATTTTAAGTTATGGTTTCATCGCATTAAGGCTAAAGAAATTTGAGATGACTCTGAGAGACTACCTATATCACAATAGATACCCTGTTGATTTAAACGATATACTCTCAGATATGATTCAGGGTGTTAAGGACTTGCATGAACTTGGATATGTTCATAGAGATTTGAAGCCTGAAAACGTTATGCTAAATCTCTGCCCTTTAGAAGTAGTGGTTATCGATTTCAATAGAGCTTTAAGATAGGAGATTGTCACTTTAGCACAGGTACTTGGTACTCAGGTTACTTCCCAATAAGAGAGAAGTGGACTAATGGTTCTGTTTAATGGGATGTTTGGGCAGTAGCAGCAATATTATTAGAAAGTGACATGGAATGTATGTCTTACTTTGGTACAAAGCATGAAAAATAATCAATAAGTTTGCTCAGAAACATATAAAGTAAGAAGATGTCTGCTAAGAAATTAAAAGCATAGTAGAGATGATAATCGTGAGAGCTCCTAACTATCCTCGGTTAACATTAGATGACATACTTGACCCACTTGAGAGAGCAAGGTTGAAAAGATATAATAAAGACAAGCAGATAAAATTTGTATGATTTAAGTAAACTAAAATTCATTAAATATTCATTAAATTAAGATAAAATCTGCATTTGTCTACTAACCCCAATAAGACCCCAACTATACCCTACAAATCAAAGCACTTATAAACCTCACTAAGGGGTTTTGGGGTTTTGATTACTAACCTCCAGAGGATGATACCTCACATCAAGATAGGTATCCTGGATTTAATATAGATGAATCCATTATCCCACAATATGTGATAGTTACATAAGCTGAAGATGCTTAACTAAAACAAAGAGTGAAGGAATTGCCACTAGAAAAGACACATGAAACTCATTTCAATGATTAGGCTATGGACAGACGTTTAAAGATCTACAGAGAATAAAATCTACATGACTCTGGTAACAGTGTGTAGTGCTTCTTTACTTCATTTATTGGCTAAGACAATGTGCAAATGATTAACTCATTAGAAGAAGATCAAAAGAATATAAGCAAACTCTAGACATTCATTGAGAGAAACGGCAAGCCCTGCTGCTTAAATTTGATTACAGATAAAGACATAAAGTTCCTGAAGACAATTGAAAGAGAGAAAAAGAAAGTTACCTAAGCTATAGATAAGAGCCATGTTGAGGAATAGAAGCAAGAAGACAAGAAACACCAAGAGGTTTCTTCCTTTTTATTAAAAATATTTATAAGTTGAATCTGACGATGAAGATGAATTCACCAAGATCATAAAAAGAGAGGAGGAGGATTCTAGACGCAGAGAGCTGGAAGAGAAGGAAAGGAAGTTAAGAGAGACTTAAGAAAGCGAGGCTAGACGCTTGAAAGAGGATTAAGATAAAGTAAAGTTAGAATAAATCCGACAACAAGAAAGAGACTTATTAGATACTCGTTCATAACCTATTAGATAATATCTTATGGACAAATATGTATTTTTCATTTATTAGCGAGATTCTATTAAAATCTATCTAATTATTGTCCTAAAAAATAAACCAAATTATATGACAATGTTGTTCCATTCTTAACTCAAGGGTTGATTGATCTTTGCAAAAAGGTGCCTCAGGAACCAGGTGAGTATCTTGCAGAATTCCTTTTGAAAAAGGCTGATGAAATCGACTAAAAAAGGATATAAGAGAGAGAAGCAGCTATTAAAGCAAAGTTAGATGCTAAAGCTACTAAGCAATAATAATAGATGCAATAATTGTGATTTAATCAATTTAAACATTCTCAAGATTGATATATTTATTCAAATAATTAGAGTAGTTTTTAATAATTACAGTGAAAATAAGGTTTTATTAAATTAATTAAGATTTCTTGAAACAATAAAAATTAAAATAATCATATTCAATAAAATATGTTTCATATAATATATTTGATGAATGTGATTTGTTCAGATTTTACCATTAGTATCTGATTGAACGATTTTCGAATTCAAACCTTTAACAACTTCCTTAATTAAATTCTAAACTTCTTCTTCCTCGTGTGGTTTGGTAGATTGTCTCTCGAACACAAGAATATAGCACTCACTCACGACCACTTACTGAGGCATAATTTAATTAACATGTAAATCTTAGATGTCATACCACTCATCTGTTGGCTTATGATGAATTTAAACTCTGTACTATCCGTTGTCATGCTTGCCTTCATGTATAATGTTTGCAATAAGATCATATTTGTAGGTCTCTTTGGTAGGTTAAGCGTCATTTAAAGTGTTTGACCCATCATTTTAATGCTATTGAGCTATAGGAGACCAGAGGTACTCTGAAAGATCTAGGTTTTTTATTGGAAAATTTACAATAGTTGGATTCTTTTCTGTGAAGTAGTCGTTCTTATTGAATCGTTTTACATGAATAATTAAGTACTTTGGCAGTGAAAGGATTCTAAACTTTTTCTTAATGGCTGTTACTGGCTCCTCAATGAAACTCTTTCCATCGTACTTCTTAAGCAATTACATTAAGGCTATTTAAGGTATAGCAGCTAGCTAGTTTTGCTCCTTAAATAATGGGATTGTTGGTAAATCAAGGGCTAGGAAGAAAAACTTGGTCTTTTAGTTTTTCATTTCATATTAAACATCAGTATCCATGTTTGTTTTCGAAACTGCTAGTTTATTCAAGAAGTTTGCATCTTGTTTACCTTTGGGAATGAGTGAACTGATTTCTAACTCCCCTTAGAAAGTCTTCTCAATCATATTTAATCCTTTGAGTTTCTTCTATTTTTGCTAAGAATGCAAATCTTCATTAAAGGTGTTTAAGAGCCATGATAGTAATTGTATAGGATCCTTTTATTCCCCGATTTTGAATCTCTTTTAACTTGCTAGTGAAATCGCTTGTAATAACTCATGAGGACTGACATGTCCCTTGAAATTTTTAGGATTCCATATTTTCTTAATTAACTCGGCAAATTTTACAACAAGCAAATGCTTTTAATCAGCCATGCTTAAATTTTCACTATGAATATTGTAAAAAAGGCAATAATCTCTCAGTGGTTTAACTCTGCATAACGATTGAATAATGACATTTACAAAATCTGTCTGCTTTAAATTATTCAATCCAAGTGATCCTGGATAAAATTAAGTACCATCGAGTGCCCTTGCAATCATAGGTTCTGAATCGAGCTTATCAACCAATTATTAATTGTAAAGTGGTATCAAATTGTACTTAATATCATTGAGAGCAGCATCATCTACTTCATAATTATCAGGTAGGCACCACACTTTTGAGTCCTGTAAGTTAATAAAGACATTATGCTACTATTCAAGGGAATGAATATAAGCTTAAGTAGTTTTGCCCTTTCCCTGATAGTATTTACCACAAGTCAAACAAGAATAAATGTTCAAATTTGAGAGTGTGACAGAGCATTACTTTTCTAGATCAAAGTCAAGCATGTGTCTCTTAATTTGACCAAGATATGGACAGTCTTTCTTTGATCTCTTAAGTTATTAAGGATTTGAAGTAGCTTTAGCTGATTGATTAATTATTGACTCATTTTCTACTTAATTGTAGAATTGAGAAAGATCTATATCGGCTTTTCGCTTTTTCAAGAGCTTATCTTATTATTTTCTCTCCATTTTTTAAAATTATAAAATAAGTTTGATCTAAAGGAACAAGATTAAAGAATTTAGATAAAGATTAAAAATTACTTATATCAAAAATCGAAATCTTCTTCTTCCTTTTCTTTATTGAGATGTTGAGGTTGACTTTTAAAGAATTCAAGTATCTAATCACTGGTTGTAGCATTATCAATTTACTTATCTCTACGTTCTCTGACAAATCTAGGGAATCTCAAAGCTATTCCTTTATTGCTTTCAATAGCTCCCAAACCTGCACAATAAACAGGGCTGAGACTTAAATCTGCACATTTAACTTCCCATACATAAAGAGGTTAGAACCAAACATGGACCTGTTTATCTTTGCACTTTAAGATTGAGGATGGTTTATCTATCTCAGTTCCTCTAAGAAGCTAATAAAACATCTGCATTTAATCATCAGTTATGCCACTCGCCATCATAGTGATAGTTTGAAGTGTCTCTAAGTTTTCATCGTAGCATGCCATTAAAAATGATCCATAGATTCCTGCTCTTTTACCTTTGCCATAGTCAGCTCCTACTACAACTAAATCTAAAGAGTCGCCAAATCCAGTATCTAAGTAATCCTTCTTAAGTTTAAGCCAATTCAGAGATCTCTTTGATGGCTCATAAGTTGCATTATTTTCTAAAGTCTTAACCATAAGACCTTCACATGAATCTTTAACTGATTCATTTAAGAATTCTTCGATTGACTCTACAGCATCTGCATCTTTGTATTTGGCAAAAATGAGTTATGGATGAGTCTCTTTAATGTTTGAATGCATTAAAGTACGTCTTGTTAAGAAATTTTCTTTTAGTAAAGAGTTGCCATTTAAATAAAGTAGATCGAAGGCACAGACACAAATTTTAGTTTTCAAATCTTCTTCTGTCACATTTTTCCTACTTCTTTAAGTCAAAATCTAAAAAGGCAAAATTCTGTTGTTAATTGTATCAAAAGCAATAAGTTCACTGTCTAATATGAAAGACTGTAGATCTGCAGCAACTGAATTTCTTACAAACTCAACAACATCTGGATATTAATGAGTCATTATTTCCAGATTTCTTGAGTAAATTTGAACTTATTTTTCTGTGTTGCTTCTATCGAAATGTATTTGACCTCTAAACCCATCATACTTATATTCACATGTAAATTTACATTGTTCCATTCTATCTAAGACTTCCCTCACGCCTTTAGTTGGCTTGGCTAACATAGGCTTGACTGGAATCCCAAGCCTAATATGGCATTATTATTTTAGCTTTTTCATGTCATCTCCAACTACTAGTAGAGTTCTTATAACTTCACCGTAATTTGGAAACTCACAAATTGCTTCATTTATACCAAATTCAAGGTAGTCACATCTTTGATAAAATTGATAGTCTTACATAGTGATTCTTAAATTTATAATTTTCGGGTTTGAGTTTGGTGGTGTATAAGCTATTGCTCTTGCTAAAGCTGAAAGGTAAGTTTTTTCTGCTGCTCCGGTTTTGAGGTTTTTCTATAACCATCTTACTATATATTTGGCTTCTTCGTTTGAAGCTTCCTAAAGCAATTTCAAAATTATTGCTTCCTTCTCTGCTTAAGAGTTATTGCCAGAAATCTTTGAGATTCTAAGAAAAGATTCAAAAACTTTGTTAAAAGTTAGTGGCTTGGGCTTTGCAACTTCCTGCTTTTTGAAAAAGTTTCCAAGACTTTTCTGTGCTCCTTTTCCTTTCTCAACTACTAGCCCATAATCTCCCTCAGCTTTATACTGCTCTCTGATTTATTTCACAGATTTACCACAGGCTTTTGCAACTGCATTTGATAGAAGTTCAAGTCCTATGCCAGTTTCGTTAGTTTCATAATCTGGTCCAAGCTTAACTGCAAAGAAATAAAAAATGTCAACTAACTCCTCAGGAGCAAGCAAGATGCAGCTTCTGAATACATTGCTAATAATCTCCTTGATACAAATAGTACTGCGTCTACCCTTGCATTACTCTATTACAGATAAAGAATTAGTGAGAAAAAAGAACGGCACAGGCTAACCTTTATAAAAAGGAGCATCATTTATAGGATTGTAACCGTTTTCTGATATTAACTTCAAATTTTCTAAATTTTTATATTCAATTGGTACATTTTATTTTGAAGATGTTAAGTTAACTTAATCAGATTTTTGAATTAAATTTGATTTAATATCAGTAGTTTCACTTTTCTAAGCTGGCTTTAAAGGGAGCTAAAGTCAACTTTAATCTGCCGTCATTAGTTTCTATTTATGTGGAGTAATTTTTGTCTTAATTATTGGGCTTTACTTTTAATTAGAAACTTTTTCTTACTTATTTTTAGGCTGAAATATTTCCACTTTTTATGCTTTGGGGTATTTGTTGTTATTACCAACCTTCTCATTGCTTAAATTGTTTTATTTTTCTTTCTGCTGCTAATTATAAGTTATATCTTATTATTCTATTGAGTTTTATTGTAAATTTAATTCATCCTGTGAATCCTCCAAACAGCATATCTAATCATCATCTTCATCATTATTACTTGGTTTATCAATAATTTTATTTTATAAATCACATTTTGGTTCTTCAAAACTACTTGTATTAGCTAGTTATTCTGTTTTGTCTTGAATCTATGATTATTTATCATTCTTTAAATCTTATGTTTGAACTGGTTTTTATTCGATATTTATCTGATTTATATCAAAACCTTCTTAAGATTCTATTAGACAAATTTAATCATCATCATCTTCATTTTACTATATAGTTGATGGTTCCACATTTTCTATGTCTTTATCATTATTTAATAATTTATTGCTTTTATTCTATTCATCACTTGATTCTTCCTCCATACAAATGTATTAACTACTGTGACTCTCTTAAATAAGCATACTATATTATTATAAGTTTGTACCTTGTTCACATATTAATTACTGCTGCTAAGTCAGATATAATTGCTATTCATAGCTAAGATTATCGAATTGACTCAACGGTAGATGTTTTAGGTATTTATTTAGATCTATCTCGTCATCCAAGATATCATCATTGTCTACAATTTTAACTGCTACAGTTGTTAAATGCTAATCATTTTATACTTTTTAATCAATATTTTAATTTATTTCTTATGAGTTTCAGCGGCTATTATCATTAAGTTTTATGTATTTCATTGGGGATTCTTCCAACTCTTAATCATTTTAGTTTAGTTTATTCTCGTCATTTAGTTCATCTTTGCAATCGTCTTCATCTCCATAATCATCATAATCATCTAAATCAACATCATTGACATGGTATTATTGTTGTTGCAATTACTCATAGTATCTTCACTCTTACTCATAGTAGAATTACTCTTCATCCTTGTCAATATCAGTGACTCCTCTGTCTTGTTAGTCATCTTTATAATCGCCACCATCATCATCGTCTAATAATTCAACATCATTGTATTCTTGGTGATGATAATAGTATCCTTCTTAATGATCTTTAATGTTGTGTGGAGATATTTTCGAGTTAAATTTATCTTATTAATCGCTTGAATCTTCATCATCTGAGTCTAATACAACCACAGACCCATATTCATTGCTCTACCTCTCATTATACAATCACTTCCTGCCTACGTTATCATTGCACTTATCAGGTGTGCTTCCACTAGTAGAATGTTGATAATTAGGATCATCCAGCTGCCTGGACTTAATAACCTTTGATTTGTGGTTGTGTAGGTTGTTCTTGATTGAAGTAATCAGTTTTCTGTTTGATGAGTAGAAGGGATTATAGGGGTTGTAGGGGTTGTTATAAGGGTTGTAGTAGGGGTTGAACCTCCTAAAGCCTCCTCGATGGAAGTTAGGGTTAGGCATCACTCAAGAAAGATTAATTAAAATTCACATAAATCATAGACACTTTTAAAATTAAAGAATTTAATTAAAAATATCTAGATATATATATTGTTATGATAAGTTAGATTAGAAAAATAATAATAAAGAATATTCTCTATACAGCAATTTTATTTTAAATTAAATAAAATTATAAATCACATTAAAAATATTAAATTTGTTGTAACTCCCATTACTTTTTACTTTATTCACTAATTGCTGTAAGCTTTCTTTTAAAATTGATTTATTCATAAAATAATACATTATAGTATAATATTTAAATCACTAGAGTATGCTATTATTAATAAGAATTTTAAAATGAAATTTAACCTGTAATATCAATAATTTGATCTAAATTTTAATTATTTATTTACTTTCTTAAAATAAATAGCACTGTAAGAATCATTCCTTGAATTGCTGTTAAATAATTTCGATAATAATTTTCTGATATTAAATTATATAAATAAGTTAATTTATACCTTGATTAATAATTTAAGATGAGTTGGAGCGATTAGATATAAGAGGTAAAGCTTGACGCTTCTAAAATTAAGACTTAACTGCATTAACTCCCCATATCCCGTCAATCACAAAATTTCTTCCCACTAACAAACAATAACAACATGTTTGGGTCTTTTGCTGCCTGTCCAATACCTATCATAGATCCCTTTGTTTTATACACAAAGAACATGTTAATGGATTGTGTTATTCACATGAATGCGGATATGACAAATGACTTGATAATAACTAAGGACGTAGATTCTCAGCATGACCACAAAAGCTAAGTTTCAGCATTTAATCACTCTTTTACACTGCAAGACGATAATTCAACGCCAGTTAACATCACAAATTAGAGTCCAATGAATGTTGAGAATCAGTCTGCAGAATATAAAGTATCACAGGAGAGAAATGTTAAGATATTAGTTCATTAAGCTTCGTAGAATGATCTCAAAGCAGTGATAAATTCTAAAATAACATTCAAGATATCGGAAAAATTAAACAAAAAGAAGAAATTTTAGAATCTAGTGAGATAATTGACTAATTTGAGGAAAATGAAAAGCCAAATCTTGCTAGACGGAATAGATCAAGAATTAGCAATATATAAATAGAATAATTGGAAATTTTAAAGCCAGGCGAAGAAACATCAAAATCACAAAAGTCAATATCATAAAATCCAAATTTTACAGAGGCACTTGCAACAGTGCAAAAACATAAGCCAAAATAATTAACTTCTGATATGAAAATAACTCTTGATTAAAACAATTATGAAACTGAAATCGCATCTCCCCCTCATAACTAAAACCTTGAGGCTCTACTCAATGAAATGGGTAGTCGGGAGACATTGCAAGTTTCAGAATCTTAATTTTTAAGTCCAATTAAAAAAAAGAAGTTTTCTAGTAACGCTTCAGATTTAGCAGGAGCAATCTCAACTATTTCCTCAAACGTTTCGAGTTTTTACCTCGACAAGATTGATGAGCTTATGCCTGAAAAGAAGTCAGTAGCCGAGAAGATATTAAAGAAACAGCAAACACTTGCTGATGTCAATCCATTCTTCGAGAAAACACCAGTAAAACCTTGTAAACCCACAGTTAATCGTACCTTTATATCTAAACTTTTCTCGTTGAACAAGAAACCATACACAGATAAAAGGTTGACTCAGTTCGAACAATTTAAGAAAGAAACTATCCGCAAGCTTAAAATGAGTAAGGAAGACGAAGATTATTAAAAGAGAGAAAACGAAGAGAGGATTAAACAAAAGGAAAAGAGAAATCAAGCTTAGGCTTTGAAATATTTGAGGAAACTTGGTAGAAAATTGAGAAAAACATAGCAGCTCAGATTCAATTTTGAACAGAAGAACCTTTAGTTGTAAGCTCAGAGTATGACTGAGCTAAGTCAAGCAGTCAATAAATTAAGAGAAGAGTCTCAGAATGAGGAGAAAATTTCTCCCAGAGTAAGACTCATGTAGTAACAGCAGTAAAGTCTTCAAAAATAGAAAGACTACTTGGATAGTCTAGAAATCAGAAAAGACTTCACTTTGCTAGTTCCATCCTCATCAGCCTTTAACCCATTTATTGACAATAAACTTGTACTTACAACTTAATCAAGTGGTGCTGCTATCAATTCATAAAGCGAATCATTTATGCCTCATTCAAACCTAAAATATTTTTTAGATATTAAAGATATTTAAAATAATTTAAATTTGGGAGTTTAATTGAAATTTATATTATTAGTTA
>ARYC01003382.1:0-52429 GCA_000711775.1 Oxytricha trifallax | reverse complement strand
AAATGTTTGCAAAGGTATAGAAGAGCTGCACACTTTAGGGTATGTTCATAGAGACTTAAAGCCTGAGAATATAATGCTTGACTTTTCACCTTCTCAGATTAGTAATAATTGATTTCAATAGATCATAAAGAGTTGAAGCTTCAGGACTTGGCAACGTTTATGGTACTCCTGGATACTTTCCAGAAAGGGAGGACTGGAGAGTTGGTGATATTAAGTGGGATGTATGGGCTCTAGCAGCAATTATTGCTGAATGCGATATGCAAAGAAATATTACTATAGCTGTAAGAGAGAGAAAGATTCAAAGCAGAGAATACAGCAATATCTAGACTAGAATAAGATAAAAGGTAAAATGAAAGATATGGCTGAGCAGATTATCTTAAGACCAAACCACAGAGCAGAGCAAACAATAGACTAAATGATTAACTGGATAGGAGATATTAAATTAGAAAATTAGCACATGATGCCAAGGTATAGTTTGAGTGAATAGTAAAAATAAAACCCCTAATACACACTACTATACATTACATTTAAACATTAAACCCCTACATAAACCCTATTAAAACCCTAATAAAGTATGCACTAATAGTCTACTTTTATCAATCAAAAACTCAATCAAACTACTGAAAGGGTTTTGGGGTTTTGATTGAAGAGCTGCACACTTTAGAATATGTCCATAGAGACTTAAAGCCTGAGAATATTATGCTTGACTTTTCACCTCTCAGAGTAGCAATAATTTATTTTAATAGATCATAGAAATGTTGAAGCTTCAGGACTTGGCAACGTTTATGGTACTCCTGGATACTTTCCAGAAAGGGAGGACTGGAGAGTTGGTGATATTAAGTGGGATGTATGGGCTCTAGCAGTAATTATTTGTGAATGCGATATGGCAAGAAATGATTATTATAGCTGTAAGAGGGAGAAAGATTCAAAGTATAGAATACAGCAATATTTAGACTAGAATAAGATAAAAGGTAAAATGAAAGATATGGCTGAGTAGATAATCATTAAGCCTAACCATAGAGCGGAGCATACAATAGACTAAATTGTAAGTTGGATAGGAGAAATAAAGTTTAGAAAGTTGCCTCATGATGCCAAAGTACTATTTGAGTGAATATTAAAAATAAAAAACCTGTAATACACACTAATTTACATTACATTTAAACCCTAACCCCCTGCATAATCCCTATTAAAACCCTAATAAAGTATGATTAATTTGTTCAACTTATATCATTCAAAAACTCAATCAAACAATTTCAGGGGTTTTGGGGTGAATATTGATTGTAAGTTGGATTCTATTTAATAATTAATTTTAATTATTAAATTTTGAGTTTGGATATATGTAGTACTAATTATTAATTGAGATTTCTTATAAATCTACTTTTTAGTACTATATTATTTCATTGAAGTCATAGGCGTCATTTGATTTTTGACTGGAAATTAAAATGGAGATCTAGGATAGTTGATTTCCACTTTTTCTAGGTATCTTTCTTTGTAGTATATAAACTGACTGATTTTTCTGAGTACTAGCTTTCTTGGTCTTATTCATCGTAGATTTGTTTTTCTTCTACAGAGCTCTAGCCTCCCTCATTATCTGAGTAAATAACTATTTTTGTTATGAGGTCGGCATTGTTATTGAATTTCGGGGACTCATCTTCATTTTGATAATAGTGAGGTACTCTCAATCTAATAAAGTCTAAAAAGTTCCTTATACGATAGGCCACATTGTGGTGACTCTGGTTAGTCAAGAATGTTCACTTTTTAAACTCAGCAAAATTTTTATGGGGTTTATGAATTTTTTGTTAATAGGCGCTAGTCTTAGCATCTAGAACAGTTGTTAGCTCCATAGTTAAACTACTTCACAGTTGTTTTAAATTTCAAATTGGAACTTTGAGAAGTATAATTAGAATTGGTTGACTAATGAGAAGCTTACTAATGACTTTTCAGGCGATAAATGTAATTATTTCTTGTATATGAAGTCACCATTAATCTTTGTTTGCTTTAATGTTATTGATAGTGTATTGTGCAAGGTGTGAGAATTAATTGTTTTCATTGTCACCTTTAATGATGTCCTTTGCAATTTGCTCAGTATAACTATTATGTGTTTCTTATTTTTTTTAAAAAACAATTTTAATGAATAAAAAGAATTATAGATGATGTTATTATCTTTTTATTAATTGAAAGTTTTAGAACATATTATAAACACAAATTAACATATTTAAATATATATTTATTTTGATATTATTCTTATTATCGCAAGCTTCTTTTTCGCAATATATGCAGAATGTGTGGCTTTGCATATTTCTTATTTGTACTTCACTACAGCTTTTATTACATTTTGGTGCAGCTATAATGTGGGTTTCTCAAGGAAGGTTTGTTTCATTATTTGGACTATCAGACTTTTTCCTTATTCGTTTGGATTAACTTCACTTCATCAATAAATTGAGGAGTCTAATTACTTTAGTTATATTATGGCATTTAAGTGAGAGTATAGATTAAGTATACTTATTTTTAAGATAATATTTATATTGAATAATTAGATTGATTAAACTTCGTGTGCATTGTAGTAGCAGAATCAATGATATTTTATTGCTTTAGTCCCTCCAGAATAAAAATTACAGAGACAGCTCTACACTTAGTAACTGCAAAAGAGCATGGATAATTATAAAGAGTCAATATATTATCTTTAATTTCCTAGAATGTTTAAAGCTACCCCTTTAATTATGCAAACTTCAATCGTGATAGTCACGTCCTCTACACACTTTCAAACTATGATTTATATTACACTTTAAAAGAAAGAGCTGTACAAGAATAATTAAACTAAGATTAAAATCTGATTGAAAGTTCTAATGAATTTAGGTTTGAGTGGAATGCTAGGAGAATCAATATTCTTCTTAATGAAAGTCAAATTTAATAAACAAATATTTTATCTTATTTATCGATATTTAAATCATTGCTTTATATACTTTCTCTTGTTTCGTGATTGTGAAATTTATTCTAATATAATTTCTCTCAGTGTGTTTGAATTTGACTCAAACCTTGATCCATTTAGTATTAGAAATAATATTCTTTATTTTGATATTCTCAACACTAAAAATAAAAAAGAATTATTACTATTTAAATAACCTTAGCACAGTTCACTATGTATTTTAAATTCATAATAATTATTGACTTATTTTCAATCGTTATATATTATGAACTTAACATATATAGGAAGGTTTCTTAAAAGTAAATAATTTAACGAAAGGAGTCAAGCCAAGCTAAGAGAATTAACAAACAACAGAAACAGTCAAACATCAACTTAGAAAGATAAAATTCAGAGAACTGCCACATGACTCTAAGCTTATGTTTGTGTGAAATATTTTAAAAACTCGCTTGTTATACTCACTTAAATTACTAAAATTTAAACATTAAACCCCTACATGAATTCTATTAAAACCCTAATAAAGTATGGACTAATAGTCTACTTTTATTAATCAAAAACTCAATCAAACTACTGAAAGGGTTTTGGGGTTTCGAATGTCACTTTACGAAACACCAGTGCAGTAAGAACCGAAGTCTTGCCTAGAGGAATCAATAAAAATATAAAACTTAAAAGATATATCTTTTGAATTTACAATTTTTGTGAATGCTCTACCTCACCTGCATCTGATCGATACGAATAGTTTTATTTATATTAAGTAATTGACTTTATTGGAAAATTTCAAATTATAAATCATAAATTGCCGACATATTAGTTTATTTATTTATATCTTTTCTATCTTTTGTACTTTTCCTAAAACTATATATAAGATTAAGGATTAACAGAATATTTTATGATGGTGTTAGCTTTTGAGTCTCATTATCCTAAATAAAGAATCACTAAAATAATGTTTGTATATTTATACCTTTTTACAATCAGCTTTTTAATTATATATGACTTCATGCATGTTGTGCATTAAAACCTACAATCCATCTTATATGCTTGAAATATATCTTTGTTTGCCTAAATGTATTTCTTTGATATGTCTCTTCAAACTCACTCAATTGAGAAAAAAAGTCAAACAATCGTTACAATAATTGTTTTATCTTTCAATTAGTTGCTGTACTTTTAACTCCTCTTTATATCAATTTATGTTTAATGCGCTATCACTGCTATCTATCTCTTTCTAGTCTTATATTTCATGAAAAAGATAAATGCTTCAAACTCGAGAGCTCTTAGTTCTGCTTCCCATTTAACATAAATGATTTCAAGATTTTTTGTAATTCAAAATTTAGCTATGATCATCCATTACTATGAAAATTTGCTTTCCTATATAAGTTAATAGCCATGTTAAAATTTAAATTTGAATTTCAAATTATTAAGTACCATAAACTCTCAAACTATATTAACTCTCAATATGAGTTGCAAGTTCAATAATAATGGTCAGATTTCATGTTTGAAGATAATTAATGTTTTATAATTGTTTTAAAACTTTATTTTTCTTCTAATATTATCCTTAATAATTATGATTTTTGTTTTATTGATAAAACAAAAACTATAGGCAATTTCTTCTTCTGCTTTGAACTACAGCTACACCAACTTAATGGCAGTCTAATAGTGGAACGATTCCATTTATAGTTTGCAATTTGTGAATAATAATTCAGTTTATAAATAAAATTAATAGTTAAATTTAATATGGAATAATTTAGAAAAATTAGACTGGTTTTGGTATCATTTGAATTTTTAGTAAAATTCAAACTTTTCTATTAAACATCATATGCTTAGTATTGGGCAATAATTAAGTTTACTATTAAATTTGTACCAATTTGCTCTAATCAACAGCCTTCCCTTAAAAAATCATTTAGAGTTCGTTAAATATTTGATAATACTCATTCATTTAAGTCTAGTAATTATTTTTCAACATTCTTACTTAAATTTGCACGAACTGTTGTCTTATAAAACTCACTCTCTTACAACTACTTTGTATCAAGTCTACTGAATTGATTAGAAAGTCATGTGTAAGGAGATACAGCAAAAGTTTCTTGTAGTAAATCTTGATAAAATTCCCGTAAAAATCAAATTTATTTAATATAAATGGCTTAAATGGACGCTGTAGACAGGAATTATGTTTAGTTCTTCATTAGCTTACTTAAACTCTGTAGTATTATGAACTGAGATGCTATCAACAAATAGGATGATCTTTTAATTATTATATTTATTCTCTGAGCTTATATTCAAACTCTATGAATTGCTATCGCGCTTAATAGAATGAATTTGTATCACATAGCATAATAACCCCTTTGAAACTTCGCTAGTACTAATTTAAAATACACAAATTATAACCTTTGAGTATTTTGTCATCTCATCTATAATATTATAATTCTTATAACAAAACTTATTAATTAATGAGTTGAATGAGAAAATAGCTTCATTGGCGTTAAATAATTTATTATATTATCAAGAGACCTCTACATTTAATGAAAAATATAGTTTAAATTATTAATATAAAAAAATTAAACTGTACAATTAATCAATCTGTTGACAATAATCATGAATTTAATACCAATTCTTCTATAAATATTAGTGAAAGTCTGGAATAATGCGCATTTCATAAAACTTAAGATAATACATCACAGCTCGCTAATCAAGAAAATATGGTAAATATGAATCCGAGAGAATTTTTAATTATATTGCAGGATTTTAGTTATCAAGGACTAAATTAAAATGCTAAACAGATAATAAGCAGTAATATCTAAAATTTAGACACTTTTGTTTAAGAGTTTAGCTATTGGCTCATAATTGAACCCTAATTAAGGATCATCTATATTAATACTAGTACCATTACCAAAGTAAAGTAGTAGTATTTCTAAATATTTTTTTATCATTAATATTCCATAAATTTCGCTAATATCAATTTCTCATTTTGCAAGTTGTCATAATTTCTCTACAAACTCCAACAAAACCTTAAATATATAATACAAATAAAATTAAAAAACATCTAATTAAGTGATTTAAATTCAACTAGGTTCAAGTTACTATACCTGATAATTTAAATCACAATGCATTCATGACTACTTGACATTCGCTGACGCTGTCTTCTCTACTGACTAATGATTCAAAAGAATTATCAGTCTTGCTAAAGATAGTCACTTAATTGATGATCATTTAAAGCCTTAAATATTCTTTAACAACCTTAAGATTTTTAAGAAAATAAAGAATTAAAATCGAATAAGAGTGCTAATTTTAATGTTTTAACTTCACTCCTTTGGTTAATATTTTGGTTAATATCCTGTAAATCATTCAAAGGCTTGAGCTGAATTAAATAGATCATGATAATCATGAAACTTAATAAATATAATTATGAGGGTGATATCAGCATTATTGGCAGTTACCTTCTTTCAATAAATGTTTGATAAGTGAAGTTTAAATCATATAAAATTGAAATTAAATTAGAGGGAATAAAATTAAAATGAAAAAAAGTAATAATTCATAGAACAAGTAACGAAGATAATTATTTATCAAAAATATATTCATAAATAAAATTATTTTTAGGTTCTAAATTTATAAAAAACAAATTATCTTATAAAATCAAAAAATGATTAAAATAAATAATTCAATTAGAAAAAGAATCAGGCTCCACTTAAAACAGATAATTTATTATAAAATTAATATAATTTATCTAATAATTTATTGCAAATTCATTGCCATTTCAATAAAAAGCAGTTTAATTTACTATAATTTATTTTTACATTGTTATTTTTTAATAAAAATTATATTATTATAATATCTATTATTAATACTATTACTTTTATATTTAATCATACGGAATAAATAATTTCCAATCAGTAGTCTATATCTATCTTTTTTTTGACAACTACTGGATGTTTTTATTATAAATATTGTTTTTTTTACTCTTTTTCTAAATATTTATAAATTATATATATTGTTATTATGATGTCAGTTTCTTTTATTGAGTAAAAATTTAAACATTTACCAAAATTTAGAAATCTATAAATCCAAATTTTTAGAAACATATACTATGATCAATGGTTTTACAACTTTAATAATCATTATTAATTTTGAATGGAATATTTATCTAGAGATTTTAAGTAATCTAATACTGGTGCTAGATGGATACGACCTGGCCTGCTACTGTTGGCCTGTAAGTCTGGCAGGTGACCGTACTGAATGTAAAACCCATGAGATGCAGGAGTTCGTCTTGATGAGTGAGAATCTTGCCGCGGAGGGAGGTTGGAGGCTGGCTTAGGCTAGAGCAAAGGTTCGGATATCAAGTCACCAGTTGAAAATCTGAAGGACATCCACTGCATTCTTTAAAATCCTCAGTTTCAAAAGTTTGGCTTTGCAACATCTATGAAAACAATAAATCAGCTGACGAAACTTTAGTATTTGAGAAATTTGCTGAACTATATGAACTCGGTTCACCTCCTCAAGATTTAATGAAAAAGTTTAGAGATTAGGGCTCTGGATCGCATTAGCATTTTGAAAAATTGGAGAGGATAAAGAACGGACTCAGATTTCTAGTTCAAATGTCCCAGATTTGCAATGGCTTTGAGTTAGACTCTTCATTGAGAAGTCAGCAAAAATAACATTGGCCTAATAAAATCCGCACCTTAATTAGTGTTCAATAAACTTTTGTAAAATTGCTAATACTAATCCTTTTTATATTAGTTTTGCCAACTTTCAGTATTTAAGTATTTATTTCCGCACTTCAACCCTAACGAGGGCTATTTTGAGTTAGAGTGCGGTTTAATTCTAATAATTTAATTAAAAGAATTATTAAAGGATAAAGATAATTTTTTACATCAATTAAAATAAAATACTGGTTATTTTTTTTAAAAAATCATTTATAAACTTATAATTTGAAAAATCTTTAAATTATAGCACGCTTTCTATGTTTTCATAAAACATTTATAATTGTTAAATTTTTATTTAAAATATACAAATTATTCAAAACATGATATGCTTCTTCATCCCCCATCCTTATAACTCTGCCCTAAAGTATTATTTTTCAAAGCTACATTAGTTCACAATTTCCCAAAAGTATGCTCTGTTAAGTAACTTTTCCTATTAATTGCTGAGAATACAATATCTCAAAATGGTTCCTTCAGGGATATTGTAATTGTATTTTATCAATTCTTAAAGGCTTGTTTTAAATCTTGGGTTTTAAATGTAGCAATTGAAGCCTTCTTTCCCTTCCATAAACATAAACATAATCATAGCAAAGCTATAATAATCTCTAAAATAGTCTCCTTTCCTCATTGAATTATTCTAGGGGTGTTGGAATGGTGAGTTTAAATCTTCACCTCCTTTGCTATTCTCTTCAATTGAATTACTATGCTCAAATCCTTTAATGTTCAATTACTTAAAGTCTTTAGTCAGAACAATATTTTATGGATTAATGTTATTATGAATGTAGCCAATTGAGTGAAGGTGAACAATTGCAAAAAATAATTTATTAATTATAAATCTTTTCTCAGATGGGGTTAATTCTCTTTTATTAAATAATTCTTCAAGAGTAAAATCAAGAGAATTAATTTCAATTGCCTCGCAATTTTCAGACAAGGATAATCGCTCAATTTCTACAATTCTATGAACATTCTTTTGCATGGCAGTATATATGATTTGCATGTAAATGTCAAATTTTGATTAATTAAATTTATCATTTTTCAGGTATTAAAAAGGGAAAATGACTTGTGTTTTTTTTGCAAATTTCTTTTCATGAATTTAGTTTAGTCTTAAAGGTTTTAATTATTTATCAATTACTGCTCTTTCAATCCAGAATGTTATAAGTTTTAAATTAGCAGGATTGAAACCAGAGAATTTGGAATATTAATTATTTGCAAGTTTTGTACTTTTTTTTATGTGATGTTCCCTTAGAAGTCTCCAATCCTCTTTGTATTATAATTATTTTATTTGTCTGTCTTTTTCTTATAAAAATCATTTTTCCTAATTTTGAGTAAAATGCTCATATTTTAATAATTATTTATCATCCCAATCTTAGTCAGTGTGATCAATTACGTAGTGTTTTTTAATTAAATGAACAGAATTTTATGGCTCTTAACAAAGAATGCATATATATTTATTATCTGATTTTTATAGTCTTCGATAATAAACTTTGTTTTTATGGCTGTTTTATTTATGAGAAGAGTATTTACTGTAAGTTGTAAAAGTTTTAGCACAATCTTGAATTTTACATTGATAGATTTTGGGAGGTTTTGAAACTAGCAGATTATCAGGATAATACTCTATTTTAAAAATATTTTGCACAATTGATTATTATTTTTGCAAATTTTGGCTATTCTTGGACAGTAACTTTTCAGTTTCACAAACATCAATTTACTAATTGGTCAAATAATGACCTTGGGCATGATTTTTCTCCGTTTTGAAGAATTTTACCTTAATTCAAGGTTATCTAGTTTTTTCTTTTATTTCTTATTAAGCATATTATGTTCCATTGCTTTCTTTTACATAAAAATATTTTAATTAATTATAATAATTATATAATTAAGAAAATAAATAAATCACTCAGAAGTTTGTATTTAATTTTTACAACTTCTGACTTTGAAAGTATAATAATTAAATATTAAAAAATTGATTATCAAAATCATCAATTGAAGTTAATTTATTATTTTTTAAGTTGTTTTATTTTTAATTAAATTCAACTTTTAAAAATGAAATGTTATTTTTCAAATATAAATTTATTAAGTTATAAAATATGGCATAACCCTGGGTATGCTTAATTATTTTTCTTAAATTAGAAACATTTTTATAATTAATTACTTTTTTTGGTAATTTATCCTTGGAGTAAATTGAATAATTAGTATATAAAAAATTGAATTTCGTTTTTTATAAATGAATTAAAATTTATAGATGCTTAAAAACGTAGATTTGGTGAGGATATGGTATAATTGACTCCTGATGAACTCATTAACAAATTTAGGTGTAAAAATGATTTATATTAATACTTATCATTTTAAGGTAATATATTATATATTAAGCTATTTCTTAGTTGGTTTGTTTCTACCTTCAATGAGTAATACTAGAATTGACTTTTTAAGAGATGTAATTAATGGTAATAAAAAGGCTTTAAAAATAAATGAAATTAAAAACATGGGAGTTCCAAATTACCCAGAGTTATCACTAAATAATATACTCGAGTTTGTAAAAGATGATTAAAAATTTATGGCATACTTACCAAATACTAATAAAAAGGGATAAAAAGCAAGGATTGAAAAAGATTTTCTTTTAGGTTTAATGAGTACATTAAGAGAAAAGATCTCAAGTAAATGGTTTAAGATGCCATAACGGTAAGACATGGTGGAGGGGAATAATAGAATCATAACTATACAATTTTGGCAACACCAGAGTGGGCAAAGCAGTTGAGAGAGTACCCATTTGTCTCAAGTAATTAATATTTTTATTTTACTCATTATAGAGAAAAGAGGGAGGTCTATCTTTTTAATGCAAGATAGAAAGCTTGTGATGAACAAAAAAATGTAAAGATAGATGAAATAAAAAATTAGTTCAAACGAAAATATTTAGGACCCAAAAACACAAAATAATTTAGCAACAATAGAAGGATGAATTTTAAGAGGATGAAGAATCTAAAAGCGATGGAATGGAATATCAAAATGTATAGCATAATAGTTAGCAAATTTAATCAAATAGATTTAATATATGATTTTATTAATTCTATTAATATTCAAACTTAATTGCTAAACTCCCTTTTTTGCAATATTTTGTGCGTGTTTATTGCTTGTGTTATTGATTGATTCATTAATTAATTAAAAACTATTAATTTTCTAATTTTATAATAACTTTTATGCAATTATCTTTCTGTAATTCTGTTTTATTAAAGCCCAATAATTTTCAATTGGGTTGAATTATGGACTGTAAGGCAAGTTATTAGCAGTGGGATATTATTTTAGAAGCAATACTCTTTTGTTTCTCGAGAGTGGTGAATTCTAAGATTATCGAGAAATAATGCAAATTTTTTGCCATGTTAGACTTAGGACAACTCTTAAATGAATTGAATTAAGTCTTATTTTTTAATTGAATTTTCAGTCACTAGGTAGTTTACTAGTCCACATTCTTCAGAAATACCAGCAATTACAGCTGCAGTTTTAACTTAATCTCTATAATCTACTAATTCATAATTCTAATTTTTTAACCTCCAAGATTTTTTTAGAACTAACTTCTTTGAAAATATTGCTTCATCAATAAAAATTACTGTATACCCTTATTCTATTACAAGGGATAACTTATTCATTAATTCATGCAGCTAAATTAAATTGTCAAAGTGGCTTTATTTTCTAATCTTAGGTTGAATTCTTAGCATTTTGTATTTCACTTGATATTTTTTATAAATCTATCTTAAATATGATGGAGAGATGCTAACCTAAGGAAATTTTCTATGAAATAATATTGCCCTGTCTTAAAGTGAGTAAGCCGTCCAGTTTATTAATGTTTGTGGGGATAAAATATAATCAATATGCTCTTGAGTAAATTTAGATTTTTTAACTTTATTAGCGCATTTAATTTGTTTTGATTAAGTTATTGTGGATTTCAAAATTTTCTATATTTTATATCGAGAAGTTTTGAAAAACTTTTCCAACATTCTTAAACTGATAATAGATTTAGACAAAAATTCTGGATTATCTGTCCCATATCTTAATTAAGAATATATCTACATCTAAATCATATTCTTAAGCATACACTTATTAAAGTGAACTTTCATTTTTATTATTATCCTTTAATAATTCTTTTAATTAAATTATTAGAATTAAACCGCACTCTAACTCAAAATAGCCCTCGTTAGGGTTGGAGTGCGGAAATAAATACTTAAATACTGAAAGTTGGCAAAACTAATATAAAAAGGATTAGTATTAGCAATTTTACAAAAGTTTATTGAACACTAATTAAGGTGCGGATTTTATTAGGCCAATGTTATTTTTGCTGAATTCTCAATGAAGAGTCTAACTCAAAGCCATTGCAAATCTGGGACATTTCAACTGGAAATCTGAGTCCGTTCTTTATCCTCTCCAATTTTTCAAAATGCTAATGCGATCCAGAGCCCTAATCTCTAAACTTTTTCATTAAATCTTGAGGAGGTGAACCGAGTTCATATAGTTCAGCAAATTTCTCAAATACTAAAGTTTCGTCAGCTGATTTATTGTTTTCATAGATGTTGCAAAGCCAAACTTTTGAAACTGAGGATTTTAAAGAATGCAGTGGATGTCCTTCAGATTTTCAACTGGTGACTTGATATCCGAACCTTTGCTCTAGCCTAAGCCAGCCTCCAACCTCCCTCCGCGGCAAGATTCTCACTCATCAAGACGAACTCCTGCATCTCATGGGTTTTACATTCAGTACGGTCACCTGCCAGACTTACAGGCCAACAGTAGCAGGCCAGGTCGTATCCATCTAGCACCAGTATTAGATTACTTAAAATCTCTAGATAAATATTCCATTCAAAATTAATAATGATTATTAAAGTTGTAAAACCATTGATCATAGTATATGTTTCTAAAAATTTGGATTTATAGATTTCTAAATTTTGGTAAATGTTTAAATTTTTACTCATTATATTACTTCAAGACAAGAATTTGTGTATAACATTAATTTATTATTTTATATCTTTACATTTTATTTTAAAATGTCTGAAAGTTGATTTCATAAAAAATTAAAAATATAAATATAATAAATACTAGTGTCAAATATAATTACTTAAGCTAATTAAATATTTTAGCACTATGTTTTGTTTAAGGTATTTATACAATTCTTAAATATTTTTTTGTTAATTCCTGGAGTTATAAATTTATTATACAGTCAACTTTCTATTTAATTTATCTAATCTAATACAAATCAAATCTTAAGCATTATCATCATGTTATACTCAATTTTTAGTATGCAAAACGCCTACTTAAGGATAAGCAAATTATTTGAGATTAGGTCTCAAAAATTCTTATAAGCTTACATTCACATATGTGAAAACTATAATTAAGAATTCCCTTATTATTAATATAGCATATTCAAAATGGGGAAATTGTAATGTCTAAATATAAATTTAAATTTAACTAAATAAGACAGCCAATAATTTGCATGAGGTTTAAATAGAATTTGATATATTGTAGAAATACATTTGAATTTGGAAAATTAATTTTAATTAAAATAAATATAAATCAAAATCTTGGCAGTTAAAGTTGGCCAATTTAAACGATCTTGGGCTCATTCGATAAAGAATTCAAAATTAGCTGGACTTTACTATTGGCGGTACTATTTTATTGCATCCCTGGAGCGAGATAACTTCATTTTAATTAAACGCATCTAAATTCATTAAATTATACCCTCACATTAAAGTGAAGTTATCTCGCTCCAGGGATGCGATAAAATAGTACCGCCTATAATAAAGTCCAGCTAATTTTGAATTCTATATCAATCAAGCCCAAGATCGTTTAAATTGACCAACTTTAACTGCCAAGATTTTGATTTATATTCATTTTAATTAAAATCAATTGTCCAAATTCAAATGTATTTCTAAAATAGTAAGTATCCAAAAAATGGCTGCATGAAATGGCCGTTACTATGCACCAACTTCAATCAAAAGTTGGAATGTTCGAATCCTGCTTTGGAAATTCTTTTATTTTTTATAGAAAATTATCTTTCATTTATTATAAAAATTAAAATAAAATAATTTCAAAAGCAGGATTCGAATTTTCCAACTTTTTATTGAAGTTGTTGCATAGTAACGTTAAAAGGAAATAATGAAAAAATTATTTGTGATTTGCTGCTTTTTTTCCTTATCTTTGATTATTGCCACATATTCCAATTGAAGCTTTTAAGATATGATTCTAATTGTCACTGATCTTGTTTGAGCCTTAATAAATATTCAATCTTCCTTGTTATTATATTAAGTGCGGTCTTTGAATCCAATAAAAAGAGTGAGTAGAGTTGTATTTATATTGTTGACATTTCATAATTTTAATGCTGCAAAATATATAAGGAAAAGGCATAAAATTGTGATAATATGTGAGATAAATTCAATTTAGCATTTAAACTTTTAGACAAATTGTGAGCTTAGACAGAAAGAAGTCCTGAAAGCCGAGATTTTGAAGCATCTTTTTATTTATCCAATTATTCCATTATATTTTTTATTCTGGATATTTTTCACAATTACATTTTTATAAATAGGCTTTCTAAAATATCTATAGAATTCACTCTATATTTGGTTTGTTTCATGCTGATTTCCTCAAAGCTAAGAATCAATTCTTCTGAAAAGAGTAAGAGATATCTAAGCAATTTCATATAGTAGCATCAGGTTTTCTTAAGAGATACAATACTTCCAAAAATATCTGCTTTTTTAATCCTTAGTCAGCTTATTTAAAAATCATGATTCATAAGCATTAGAATTAATACAAGTTCTTATTCATCTTAATAATTTATATAAATCATCGGCTATCATCTATCCTTTTATATATGCTCATAATATTATAGGAATAAAAATTATTTCATTTATCAAAGCCAGTAATGCAAATGCTTTTGCTACAATTCAATTTGCATCTTTGAGTTGTAAATATTTGTTTTATGTAAAAAATTGCTGTTTCATAGTGTGTATATACTTTTTAAGATTCTTTTTCTAATAATATAGAAATTATCAGTAGTAATGTGCTTTATTATACTGCTTTTCTGCATTAAAATCCCTTTTTCTGTAGAGAACCTACTTTAATTCTAACTTAAGGAATTTATTTTACTAGTAATGATGTCAACGGCTTATAGAAGCTATAAATTGCATAAGATTGAGTTCGTGATTTAGTGCTTCCATTAATCAAAATAATTAATTATATTTTAGTAAATTGAAGATATAATAAAATAATTTTTACAAATATTTAGTATTGTGATCAGTTTAATAGTAAGCTATAATAAATATGCTAATTAGTATAAAAAAGATTAATAAATTAAAGATTTATGAATAAAAATGGAATTTCTATAATTATTTATTAATTTACAATTGAATTTACTTTAAAAAAAACTCTTTATTAAAGCAAATTTATACTTTATAAGGCTTTTATAACTTCTTTGCATAAGCCCTGGAAATAATTTTTGTATATCCTTTTAATTTTTTAATTAATAATTTTCTTAAATAAGTTCTATTTTTTGCAATTTTGATGATAATTTCAAAAAAATAAACATTCAATTAACAATTGTTCTTACCAATTGAATTTATAAAAGGTTCCATCAAATTTTAAATTAAACTCAATTGATTTATTGACAAATAGAACTCTATCTTACTCTGTACAATTAAAATCCATATTATTTAGCTAACTGATTAAACTTTATCTGTCATCTTTTTATTAATTATTCTTACTTTTAATGCTATATTACAATTTTAGATTCTTTTATAAGGTTTTTGAAAGTTAGTATTTTATTCATATGTTAAATTTATCCAACATGAATTGATTTATAACATTTACTAGAAACATTTTATAAAATGATATTTGCTCCAGCATTAATATTTTAATTTTCGTTTTTTGTTTATAAATAAAATAATTTTATATTAAATTAAACAGGCTTTTCAAATTTATAAATTTGAAGTTTAAGATTTCAAGGATATAGTCTACATGTTCTTTATTGTAAATAAAAATGTTAAAATATAACAATTTCAATAAAATTTTTGTTTAAAAACATATTTTTAAACAAAAATAAATCTTAACAATAATAGACTTCTTAACAGAATGTTTGACTGTGGATTATATAATTTGGATTATGCTATAGTTTTTACAAGCTTGTTTCTCAATAAAAATTAAATAAACTATAATATATTTGCAGTATTTAATAATATTACAGAAAATATTAATGGTTTGGAACAACTGATAGGTTTGGAGGTGAATCTCAACAAACTCCGGTACCTAAAGCTCTCGGTTTTAAGATGAATAAATCCTGAATCTGGTAGCATCCTAAACATACATCAAGCAAAGCGGATGATGCATATAAAAAATCGTTGATTTTATTAATTCAAGACATGTTTAAACTGAATGATACTCATATTCTTTGAATTTAAGGATTAGTGAATCAAAGAAATGGCAGGATTCGAGAGACAAACAGTATGGATCTCAGATTGAACTCTAATTACTGGATAAAATTGAGATAAATGCCAAGCATAAGTTAACTCAAGTAGAGTATCCATTCAGGTTTTCCTTTAGCTTTCTAAACAATATGTTTTTTTAACGAGTAGAGGTTCTTCCAGATCTACTTTGAAAACATCACGGAAGTCAGTATTACCAGTGAAAAAGATATAGTAGCGCACAAAATTGTTAGGTGTCACAGGGTATATCAGCCTATACCACCTTCAAACTACAAATGATGGTTGTAAGCATGGAGACAAAAGCCAAAGATTGGGATCCCAATATATGAGTAGCCCCTTTTGGTACTTTGGTAAGAGTATTTGTCAAAGTGGAGACTATCTTAGGCATAAGTTCCAGTATTATTTTCTGTGCAGCATTAAATAATGATTTAAAAAAATATACTCAAAATTAATGTATTAAATATAGATGATTCTTATGGTAAATCATTAAATAGGATATTCATAATAATAATATATGTTTTTTAATCTTTAAATAAATTAATTATATATTTTTATTTTAAAGTTTTCTAAGATTGAATAATTTATATAATTTATACTTTCTTAAATAAACCGATCTAACTACATTTATTCTAAAAATAAAAGTTTAAGTTAAAATTCAGAACTAGATTATTGTTTTATTAATTAACTTAAAATAACTTTAATTATTAATAATAAATTTAAATTTACTTTTGCTCTTTAGATCAAATACTAATGTTTTTCCCTTCGAATTCCTAAATTCAAAATTACATCAGATTTTGAGGCGAATAATTTTAAGTTTAAACAGTAAGTATATTGGCTAACCTCCACAAAAACATCCCTGATATACGAATAGAGGATGCTTAATATTTAAGGTTAAAGATGTCAAATTACTGATAGATTTAAGTATACAACAAAAGAATTTTACTGATAGAAGAAATCTTAATGCATATCGTATCAAATATGAATATATGCAGCATCTTGGTCATGATAATTCATCCATTTTTAGTTATGAATTTGCAGAAAAGAAGGTATTGCTAAGGAATTATACAAAGCAATCATTTTTAATCTTCAAAATGTTATTAAATTTATCATAAACTCTTGTTATATATTTATATAAAATTAGGAAAAAATCAAATTATGAAACATAATGGTAAAATAATTTTCATTGTTATTAATCCAATAATATATGAAATAATTCATAGCTACTAAACTTATTATTTAATCCTTCAATTTTGAATCATTACATAGTAAATTAATGATTTTATATTATCAAATATTAAACTTTACGACTCTTTTTTAACAATCAATCTTACTAAACTTATATACATAAATTAAATAAGATCATCACATATCACATTCTCGAATATGCAGATACTGATAATAATGCTTGCCTTATAGTAATAGCTGTATAGTACTAAAGAATTTCAATAGAATTCATATCATGAGAATCTTTTAAAGTATGATGATGATAGTGATGACGTCTGTTTAATATACTTGAGATGAAACTTTACAAATTTATCTAAAAATTCTTAAGAAATAATGCTAAAAGCGGTTAAATGTTGACGGATAATCTAATCTCCTTGATGTTTCATAATTTATTTCAGCTTATATCTTTACACTGTATTAATTATTTCAAAAGTTAGCATATTTATTTTAAAACATAGCTAAACATAGCTACGATAATTTAAATAATTTCTCAAGGATAACAAAAATAAGTGGTATATCAATAGCAAAAATAAATACAAACGTATGATCTTTCCACTTAGAAATGAGAAATAATTTGTGATGATTCATGATTTAAAAAATTAATTTATCATTTATATCCTGTAGATTATTAAATGTAAATATTAAATTAAAATATATTAAATTAATATTAAATGGATATAATGTGTATGACTGAATTCACCTGAAGATGATAGAATATTAACTTCTTATAATATTCAATTAGTATTTAAGAGATATCCTTATAATAAAAAGAATAGTTTTTTATTATATTTTGAGTTTGACTTTACCATATATATATTTAAAAATATAAGTATTACTGACATTTTTAACATCCAATATCCTAATAATAATTTAGTAAGAATTCAAAAATATTAATATTATTGTACTATTCAAAACCCCAAAACCCTTTCAGTAGTTTGATTGAGTTTTTGATTGATAAAAGTAGACTATTAGTGCATACTTTATTAGGGTTTTAATAGGGTTTATGTAGGGGTTTAATGTTTAAATGTATTGTATATTAGTGTGTATTAGAGGTGCTTTATTTTTACTATTCACTCAAACAATACTTTTGCATCATGAGGCAACTTTCTAAACTTTATTTCTCCTATCCAGCTTACAATTTAGTCTATTGTATGCTCCGCTCTATGGTTAGGCTTAATGATTATCTACTCAGCCATATCTTTCATTTTACCTTTTATCTTATTCTAGTTTAAATATTGCTGTATTCTCTGCTTTGAATCTTTCTCTCTCTTACAGCTATAGTAATCATTTCTTGGCATATCGCATTCAGCAATAATTGCTGCTAGAGCCCATACATCCCACTTAATATCACCATCTCTCCAGTCCTCCCTTTCTGGAAAGTATCCAGGAGTACCATAAACGTTGCGATTCTATTGAAATCAATTATTACTACTCTGAGAGGTGAAAAATCAAGCATAATATTCTCTGGCTTCAAGTCTCTATGGACATACCCTAAAGTGTGCAGCTCTTCAATGCCTTTGCAAACATTTGTAAGAATAAGGGGTAGCTACTTTGGAATCCTTTAATCTTATATGTAGTCTCTTAAAGTCATTTAATATAGAGGGAGACGAAAAGCAACATGATCTTGAGCAAGGAGTATTGCATCGAGCTTAATTATAAATCTGCACTGTCTATCCCTTGCTTTAGTAAGAGCTTAGTACTCATTGACAAATTCCATTTGATACTTGTCATCGCATTTAAAGTAGTTGAATGGATAAATCTTGTAAGCGAACTGCATATCAGTTATGACCTTTTTCTCAAACTTATCCTCAAGTATAAGATAACTTTCCTTACATTCTTTAAGTCAATAACATCTAAAATTATAAGCTTTAGTGCTTGTATCTTCAGAGTTATTTTAACTATCTCAGAAGCTGGAAGGTTTCTCACTGCTTTAATAAGTTTATTTTCTTTCTTAACTCTTTGTTCCAAGGATTCTAAAGGGTCTCTTGGCTTTCTTTTTTGAAGGAAGACCTCACCAGTCTCAGGATCTATGACTTCAAACTTCTTGCCATGATGGTTTTATAGGTGAACTTTTAAATCCCTTGAATGGTTATATTGCTTATTGCAATAAGGGCAAAAATATTTTCCATCTATCTTATCATGCTTAAGATAGAGGTTTGGCTTGTTAGAATGCTACTCTAAGATATGACGCTTAAGAGCAGATTTATAAGTGAAGTTCTTCTCACACTCTTCACATAAATGTAATGCTTTAATTTCTTTTTTCTCTTCCTCCTCTTCAACCATTTTTATTGGAACTTCGCATTGAATTTCTTAGCTCTGCATTTCTATTTCACAACTGAATTGTTATTCAAAGTCTGATACCTAAAGTTAGAAAATTTCAGGTTCGTACTAGGTAGAGTCATCGCAAGTCTCAATTTTCTTTTGATTCATGAAAGAAAGTTTTTGCTGGCTAATGCCAAGCAATGCCGCTTTTCTTAGTAAGTTGCCGCTCATTTTATAAGTACTATTAATAATTATAAAAGCTGTTTAAATTCTACCTTTATACACAAGCAAGAGCATATCCTCATAGATTTAGAGAGGTTTAATGGGAACATGTTGTGAGACGTTAGTTTTATATTTTTTAACATTAGAGATTATTTATATACTATTCCATCCATTTTATGCATAAAAATGCACCTAAATTTGTTTTGTGAAGAATGCGGTTTTGAACTTTAATTTAACATCCTAATTAAGTTTTAAATAAATTAGGAGCACCACCTAATTAAATAAATTATTATTAGGAGCAATTTAATGGAGAAAGTTTGATAAAATGGAAGTCAAACTCTGAAACTTGGAGAAAGTTCCTCCATCTTTATCTATTTATCTGATTCAGGCTGACCTCCAAGTGGATCTCCCTATTTACAAGGAAAATTTTAGAAAGTTCAGAATGGATATCCATTATTTTTAATTTCATAAACATTTATAGAAACTGGAAGCAAGATGGAATCTATGAATGATGCAATGAAGAGAATTTAATCTCAAGATTTAATAGGAAAATTCAGAAGTAAAGAAGATCTTTACAGATACTTGGTATAGCAAGGTAAGTTTTTACTTATAACTAACTTATTAACTAGAGTTGGATTGTTCTTGCCAACACAGGAGGGAACAAAAATATCATTCTTAAAGGTATTGCTAAGTGAAGAGAAAAAAGCTTTTAAGTCTAATGAAATCAGAATGATCGAGATACCTAACTACCCTGAAATTTCAGTAACAAACCTCTATGATGATGCTATGAGTGATCCAGATGTTGCTCTCTACCTTCCATCAAAGCTGCAACTCTCTAATAAGTTGCCAGAGAGAAACTTCTTCTTTGGCGTCCTTGGAACTCTGAAACCTGAGTACTTAAATGAAGTAATCAGTCAAAATATGATAAAAATTGGAAATAAGCAAATAATTAGAACCGAATATTTAGAAACTATACTTAGATTTTTATAACTTTGAACTTATAATTATTATTATTAAAATTTCTAACAAATGTATACGAATTAACTTGTTGTATCTTTATTTGAAGGACTTGACTAGTGTCTTGACCACTACTTTGGCGTTGGAGTATAAATTTCAGATTGCTTACAGTAATTCTAACTCTGATTAGAAGTTTAAGCTAGAAAAGCCTCATAGAGTTGGCAGCCCTTTTTGTGACCAGAGTTCCTCGAAACCTATTATTAATAAGAATGATCCTTAAAATTGATGATATCGTCTTCTTTAAATGAGAAAGTGCAGCCTTATACCCTTAGTCGACTTTAAGTATGCAAACCTAAAAACTCAAACAATAACAGAAGAATCGCCATGCAACATATTTTAATAGTCACCAGAGACCTTGCTTAGGCAAAGTGCAATTACTTTAGAGTGAAATTAATTATGTGATAAGTATTTGAGAATTCAATAGTCTTGGCGAGGAGTAAGTCAGTTGAAATATTTTGGCTGAAAATAATTACTGGAGAAATAAATTCGAGAATGAGATAGATTCAACTTTCAATAATACCTAAATATTTGAGATAGACCAAGCTCTGAGTTACTGGTTGTAAATGGAGCTATCTTCAAATCATTCATTTTATATATTGAGAAATGACCGCTTGATAAACTGTAAATGTTGGCTGATTGAGCAGAATGATAATCAATGTGTATTCTTGTATATTTTCCTAAAATTTAAATAAAAAACTTTTTTTTATTATATTAATTACTGGGACCAAGTAGAAAAAAACTTTTAATTTTACTACTTGGTCCCAAATTATATATTTATATTTAATTAATTATATTATTAGATAATTAAAAATAAAATAAAAATGGAATTTAAATTTAACATTTTGTGTAAGAAATAATTTCTTACACCTGAAAATTTTTTCCTCTTAAGATTTGGTAAAACATTAGTCGGTCAAAATTATAAACCTATTTGAAGTATTAAAAGTATAGCAGACACTTTGAAAGTTAGTTCATAATAAATATCAAAATTTGATATAAAAATACAAATGTAATTAGATGTCAATAGATAAAAAATGCAAAGACAAAAGAACTAAGTTCTCATAGAATCATATTTAATTTCTAACTGATGACAACACTCTTTTAATATAATCCCATATGTCATTGTAATAAAGGTGTACTTAATTTCACAGGAAATTTCCTGATTTGACAATTTCTGTGAGTTCTCTTTGATAAATTTACAAGAAACACCAAATAAAATACAAAAATAAATACATAAAACCTAGAATTTACTAGGTATAATAGTTTGATTAAGTTATTCGGTATAACGATATGATAACTTAATTTAATCTTACAGCTGAGCTTAATTATAAAATTATTTTTGTCGATGAGTCTGTTTTTTCTTAACAATTATTGCCTTTAAAATCCTGGAGGAAAAAATACTAAAGATTTGAAATAAATGATGTAAGATATAAAATTTAAACTCAGGCTGTGATTTGTGGCATTTCAGTAGAAGAAGGAATTGAAAATTATTCAATTTTCCCAAGATCAATAAATAGAATTAAATTTATGGATTTTTTATAAAATTTAAGAATAATAAATATTGACCATAAAATTGCAATATTTTTAGATAACCTCCGTGTTCATCATTGCAAAGATGTTAAAGAGTATTGTTAGCGCAATGATATTAAAATTATTTACAATGCTCCTTACTCTCCCAATTTAAATCCAATTGAGAATTATTGGGCTATCCTTAAACTTTAATATAGAAAATTACTTTGCCAACAAGTTATAAATAATTAATAATTAAAAATAGATTAGCTAATTTTGCAATCAATTAATAAAATATAAAATCATTAAGTTTAACACATAGCTAGAAAAGGTTTTGATTTATTATATAATAATTTTAATTGAAAACTAATAATATCATATATTAAATCTTTAAGGCTAACTACTCTGCATGTTAGTTTATTATACTTATTGAAATTCCATACTGTCCTTCTCCTCATCTAGAGGTTAAGACCTCATATTTACGTTTCTATTTTAATTTAACTAATACTTCCCAATGTTGTAGCGTTTTTTGAAATTTTCCTTAATATCTTATATTTTAATCTGGCTCTTATTTTATAATAACTTTCTGTCTTGCATCATAAATATTGACCTTCCCTTTTTTCCTAATAAATATATAATTAAAATAAATTTACTTGAGCTGTATGGAAATTCATTTAAAAGTTATGCCCACTCATTAGTTGCAATAATTGTCTATCTGTGGCTAGGATTAATACCACCTCCATGTCTTGTTTTCAAGCAATCTACAATCATTTTTTATAATACTTCATTCTTTAAAGTTGACATTATGCCAAAAAAGAAATCTTTTTCTAGCCTAGATTTTTAGCCTTTTTAATTATAGTCAGGCAAATATTTCATAAATTCTTTGTCACTATTGACAAAATCAATCATTATATTCAATGATAGCTCAGGAAATTTAGGAACATTGATATGCTTTATTTAATTGCATTTTAGAGCTTATTTCTCTCCATTAATTATTTATTTAAGAAACTAAATTCTAGTATTTTATAGTGAGGGCAAAAATAATCCGACTAATAAATATTTTAAAATTGGAAAGTTTACCGCTATATTGTAAATAATTGTACAAATCAGATTTGCACCTAAATTTATTCATTAACTAGTCAGGTGTAAGCTTAATATAGTCATCACAAAGTCTTCTTTTGGTAGGATTCATGATTAATATTTAATAATTTCAAAATAAAACTTCGTTTTAAATAGTATTTAATGCAAAATTTATGCAGGCTTATGATTCTATAAAAAGCAACAATTCTTTAAAATCTTTCTATTTTAAGGAACTTCATTAAATTATACCATGTTTTTTTAATTTATTAACTTAATTGCATTTAATTTTATAAATGTAAAATATAATTTACTCAGAAAATAATAAAAGTAACTTTTTTATAATAAATTAAATTTTATTGTATTCATTCTTATTTCTATTAAAATACAAGAGCTATTTTTCTATATCTTATATATTAAATTAAAAAAAAATATTTCAATAAAAAACTATAAAATTTGATTTTATAAATTTGTAATTTATAAAAGAAAATCGTTTATATTATAATTATATTAAAAATAAATTTATTTTTTCACACAAACCGATATGAAAATTAAGAATAAGAATAAGAAGATTTAAAACAATAATGCTGATAAGATTGTTAAAAGATAGAAGCTTCAGCATGTTGATTTTAATTCGGAAGCAGATGAGAATTAAATTTAAACCTTTGTTTAAAATCAAGAAGAATCATAGATTATCCTTACCTAAAGTTAAAGAGTGGAAAATCCCATCTTTATAATCAAATGATTTGACAAAGTAGATTTCAACTAAATAGAGCCTAATTTGCATTATTGCCATTATGAAAATTGCGATTACAAAGCAGATTACTAAAGTAAAATTACTAAACATATAAAGAAAACCCATGAAAGGAAAACCAAATACAAACAATTAAAGTCTGATAATGGTTACTTTAAATGTATTTTGTGTGATTAACAAAATTCTTCTAGATATTTCAATAAAAAGCACCTTATTTAGGGCCACAATGATGAATAATGGGAAGCTGCTTAATTGAATAAATACTAATATTTTACAGAAAAATAAGAATTATTATTTAAATCAGAAAAAAGAAGATAGAATAAAAAGTTATTTCATAAACACTCTTGGAAAGAACTATAATAGCATTATATATTGTAAAGTAGAGAACAGGCATAATAATAATTTTCAAAATTTGTTGGATTTAATCCAATATATTTAAAATAACTTACTTACTGTATAGATATTGCTGTGGCTGACAATAAAATAAAATCTGCAAAGATGGAGATGATTACTGAAAAATACAAAGAAAATATCACCTAAATTATTTATCCTTTCAAATTCTTGAAGATGAATAAATCAAATTAGAATCAATTTGATACATATATGCAGGTTTTGTATACAGCAATGAATTAAAATTTATTAAGAATTGCTGAATTAAATTGACTTGCAGTTTCAGAAACAAGTATAGCAATTGAGATTATACACTTTGAGTATACATTAGAATAATTATTAATTAAAGATAATCTCAATTCAGGTTTGAAAAGATTGCTATGCATAAAAATTTTCTTAGCAATTGATTAACTTCACAAAGCTGGTTATATCCACAATAATTTAAATCCTTAAAATATTATTGTATCAGAGGACTTCACATATGTACAATTGAAAGGATTTAATTTGAGCAATCATATTGAAGAAACAGATATTGGTGATGACTAGCCAAGAACCATATATCACAGTCCAAAATTAAATAGATTAAGGAAAGGGGATCCCTATAGAGACTATTATAGTTTCGGTATAATAGTTCTAATACTAACTGATGGTTATGAATAATTCATGAGATTTACAGAAAATAAGGATTGGCAAAAACTACT
The DNA here is from genome assembly GCA_000711775.1 of Oxytricha trifallax. Taxonomy (NCBI): domain Eukaryota; phylum Ciliophora; class Spirotrichea; order Sporadotrichida; family Oxytrichidae; genus Oxytricha; species Oxytricha trifallax. Next base: position 27,215 of record ARYC01003382.1, on the reverse strand, counting down.
TCCAAATGCAATCAAATATAATGTCTAACCGATATACCCCTCCCCCACCTTAACCGAGATACCCCTCCCCATACCCCCTCCCCCCCCTGCCTATTTTATAATAAAATAATTTAATAATTTATAAAATTTTTTATAAATGAGTATTTTATAAATTATTGATTGTATAATTTTAATAATTTAAAAAATCTTTTATTATAAATTTAAATAATATTGATTGAATAGTATTTTTCTTTCTCATTATAGAATATTTTTAATTTATTTTAATTATTTAATGATTAATTTTTAAAATTCTCATTTATAAAAGATTTTTAAATTATTATAATTTTTTTATTATTAAATAGGTTGGGGGTGGGGAGGGGGTATGTGGAGGGGTATCTTGGTTTGGGGTGGGGGGGGGTATCTCGGTTAGAACATATAATTACAATATACCAGAAGGAATTTTGATGAGACATTGCATATTGAAGTGTAAATTCAATTGTGTGATGACAAGATAAACAATGTGGCAAATAGTCAAAGGTGCAACTTTTGAAAGAAATTTAGGAGCAAGAAAAGAATTACTTTGGAAGGTTGCTAAGAATGTTTCTTGGTGAGAATTGCAAATGTATAAATTATTTTCAAATAAAAATTAAAACTTAAATAATTTAGATTAAAAAATATTTTTAAAATATATCATTCATTATAAAAAAATTAAATTTTATTGATAGGTAAATATTTACATAATTAGTAACACAATAATTCCATTTTTATTTTATTTTTAATTATCTAATAATATAATTAATTAAATATAAATATATAATTTGGGACCAAGTAGTAAAATTAAAAGTTTTTTTCTACTTGGTCCCAGTAATTAATATAATAAAAAAAAGTTTTTTATTTAAATTTTAGGAAAATATACAAGAATACACATTGATTATCATTCTGCTCAATCAGCCAACATTTACAGTTTATCAAGCGGTCATTTCTCAATATATAAAATGAATGATTTGAAGATAGCTCCATTTACAACCAGTAACTCAGAGCTTGGTCTATCTCAAATATTTAGGTATTATTGAAAGTTGAATCTATCTCATTCTCGAATTTATTTCTCCAGTAATTATTTTCAGCCAAAATATTTCAACTGACTTACTCCTCGCCAAGACTATTGAATTCTCAAATACTTATCACATAATTAATTTCACTCTAAAGTAATTGCACTTTGCCTAAGCAAGGTCTCTGGTGACTATTAAAATATGTTGCATGGCGATTCTTCTGTTATTGTTTGAGTTTTTAGGTTTGCATACTTAAAGTCGACTAAGGGTATAAGGCTGCACTTTCTCATTTAAAGAAGACGATATCATCAATTTTAAGGATCATTCTTATTAATAATAGGTTTCGAGGAACTCTGGTCACAAAAAGGGCTGCCAACTCTATGAGGCTTTTCTAGCTTAAACTTCTAATCAGAGTTAGAATTACTGTAAGCAATCTGAAATTTATACTCCAACGCCAAAGTAGTGGTCAAGACACTAGTCAAGTCCTTCAAATAAAGATACAACAAGTTAATTCGTATACATTTGTTAGAAATTTTAATAATAATAATTATAAGTTCAAAGTTATAAAAATCTAAGTATAGTTTCTAAATATTCGGTTCTAATTATTTGCTTATTTCCAATTTTTATCATATTTTGACTGAATTTTAAGAAGCTCACAAGAATCGCTATATCATCTCTCCTGAAGAAAAAGAGAAGGAGGGAATTAAAATCAGCGACACTTGGCTCTAGGAACTGCAGAAGCATGCATTCATCTCTAGTAAGCTTAGTCTTCTTACTTTATAGAAAAACCTGGCACTGTTATTTACTTGATGAAAGAGCGCAGCAAATTAAACAGAGAGAGAAAATCTCAGTAAAGCATGAATTTAGTAAGAGACTCTACAAAGATTTTTAAAAGCCAGACGAGATGAACATAGATGCAGGGGCTGGCACTAAGAGAAGAAACATGGGCCCAAGCAAGCCTTAAGGGGAATAAAAGAAAGAGAAGCCAAATCCCTTTACGGGCAAATTTAATATGTGAACTTATTCGTTCGTTTAAATCTAAAACTTATTTATAAACACAAAATTTCCCTTCTCTTTCACATACTTTAGCTTTATCATCGCTGTCTCTTAGCAGCACTCTTAATAAAATCTACTGTATCTATCTTCAAGTCGTGCATCAAGTGATAGAGCAGCAATTTCTTATAATGACCTTTCAATAACCCCCAATATAATTCAATTCCATTGAACTAAGGGCTGTAAGGAACATTAAATACTGGTGTTATGTTTAGTCTTTCATATTCCTTCCTTGAGTCTTTAGTTTTATGAACTGATAAGTTATCAACGAATATAGTAATCTCTTAGTCCGCGTATTTGTCTCTGAGTTATTGTAAGAACTTAATATATTATTCAGTCTTTATAGAGCGAGGGTGATAACAAAGTCTCTAGGCCACTATCTTCACTGATTCCACCAAGGATTGAATGAGTTTACACCTTAATTTTTTAGTCATAAACTTCTATATTACTATACCTCTTGTACCAAGACCTTGATATAAAGGTATTGAATGTAAATACTGCTTTATCAGCGTGAACTTTATATTATGCTCTTAAGACCTCTGCATTTAATCGTATATTTAATTTAAATTTGTCTTATAAAATGGAACATTAAAGTCAATCACTCTCTTAATGCGATTGACTGTCTTGTAAGATATTCCGTTCTTTTATATATGTTAGTTATCGATTAAGCAGATGTGTGAAGCTCAGGAAATTGGCGATGAAACATCACAGCCTCTAGGCTAGAGAGAAGTGTGCTTAGTATTTAAGAGTCTTATCATTAATAAGATATTCAATATGATGCTGCTAAAATTTTAAGGGTCTCTTATGCTTAGAATTAAGATGCTATCTCTTTAAATTCAATGCTAATAGACAGTGAGACCTCTCAGTTGCTGGAGATTTATGGAGGAGCCTTGCTATAGACGTATAATTTAGAACAGGCTTGAGTTATTCACTATATTCATCACATCCATTTCGCAACTTAAACAATAGATCTATATAGTCACTGTCATAAACTGACCCCAAACCTCGCATATACTCACTTAAATTACTAATATTTAAACATTAAACCCCTACATAAACCCTATAAAACCCTAATAAAGTATGCACTAATAGTCTACTTTTATCAATCAAAAACTCAATCAAACTACTGAAAGGGTTTTGGGGTTTTGATTATTATAATTAATTTAAGATATATTCATAAATTTACATGGATGTAATAAATTTTATTTTCTCAATCAAAACCTATTTTTTAAATTCACTTTCAGGATGATTTTAGCAGTTGAGCATTTCAACAAAAGAAGTTAGCAGGCGATTTATAATCTAATTATATTAACTTTGGAGAAATTAATAATAGATGTCGCAATAATTGTTAATGCAGGAAGCATAAACATTTATAAAATTAGAAATGTTAGAGTTATTAAAAAAAAATATCTTTGTATTTATAGTTGGATTAACTTAAGCGAGTCAAACAACTTTCAAATTTTAAAACAGTAAGTGTTTTAAGCAAAAATTTTTCTAATTCATGTTCGATCAATCCAAAAAGGAATAAGAATATGACTTAGGAAAACCTTTCCTATAACAGTGACTTATAATTATCTTACCATTAATTTCTTTTTCGAAAGTCAAAATTTATATACAAATTAAAATCATGAATTAATGAATGAATCATGGACTGTCATTAATATTCAAGAATAACTGGAGTAAGATGGACATCTTGAACTTGAATTTATAAATATAGTTGGGGCTAAAATTTCTACTTCAATATTCTCAATTTAAAAACATGGGATATTAATATACCAACGAAGCTGCCAGATGTAAACTTAAAACCGTTACAGTCTCTGTATATTCCTCAGTGCAAGTTTTTAAAATATTCAAAGAATCTCTATATTTAGCTGGGTCCATCTAAGATTCCTCTTGAATATAGAGGAATTCCTTTTGTGTCGAATGATATTCTATACTGAGTATTCCTTTTAGAGCTAACTGAAAAATTTTTAAGTAATTAAAGGAAAGCCACTCAGTTACATTATTAAAATCTGAAAAGGTATAGTAAATTGTCTGATTAAATCTCTATTTCAAATTCCAAAAAATGAGTAACTTATGACAAAAAAACCATTATTGGCAACTTCCTAATTTTTATAATTAATAATATTAAATCTATTTAGTCTGAAATACTGCTTGGGTATGGGACAGAGGGACAATGAAGCGTTTTATACTATAATGAATGCTGATAATAGAAATAAATGGGAAAGCTCTGCTTTGATATTATATTAAGAATATGAACTAAATTATAAAATGAAGCTTGAAAATTAGCATGATAAGATTGCAAGATTTCATAGTAAATTGATATTAACACCTTACAGTACAAACTATTAAGAAATAAATCATATATATTTCTTAGAAACATTAAATTTTGTATTTAGAATGCACATTGTATAGTACGTATAGTCTTTAAAATTGTCACATGACACGTATAAAGATCAAGCAAAGGCAAAGCCATCTCATGAAACAATAATATAAATAATAACTGACTTAATATCAACAATTTATATATGATAGTATAGGCTTTTTAGCCAAAGTTATAAAGAACGATACTTTTTTTTGTAAATTCTGTCACACAATATGGTTCTATCATTAAAAATCATCTATAAAGAGGAAATATTTAATGTAAATCACTTTTTGTATAATGATTAACTAAATATAATTTTAAATTAGAAAGAGAGTATTTATAATAAAGTGAGTTACTTGTTATCAATATATACGCTTCACAATTAAGATTTATCAGCTTGATCTATAAATTTTTTTTAAAAAAATTATAGCTTTGATTTTGGTGTTTATTTATAGAGCATAATTTTTATAACTCCACTTCTTTTTTATATCAATTGAGCCACATAAAAACTAGATATGAAAAAATAGTAATATTTTTTCAATATAAAATAACATTCTGAAAAGTAAAAAAGAACTAACAGATCTTATCCAGTTATGATTTTATATATTTATATATAATATGAATTATATTATTGATTATTTATAACAGATTTTGATGGTATATAAACAAACAAATTAATATGATTATGAGCCTTATTCGTAGATATTTATGAATTCTGTAAATGAAGCATATAATTGACTTGAAATAAAATTTATTTATTCCTCGCAAATTGTGTAATTATGTTAATTCACATTATTTTAATGATAGTTTCTTTCCTTTTCGGAGCATAATAATCTGAATAACATATATTAATTTTATATTTCCATAGATTATTGTTGGTTAAAAAGGTGTTGAAGATAAGGGCATCCTTTCTGATTTCTACAATCATATAAATCCAGATTTAGCTATAAGCATTAAGGGTAAACAACATATTTTACTCATACACTTGATAACATAGCATTAACTAATTATACCACTTGCTACAACAACTACTTTTGAAAAAATAATTAGTGAAAGTAAACGGAATTGTAATGTAAAAGCAAGGTAATTTGTCTGAAGAACAAGACAGGCCTGATAAAGATATATTGGAGCTGATTTCACTTTATTTTTAGGATTGAATTAACAATTAATGATATTCCAAGTATAAAACATGATTGAATTGCAAGAAATATAGTTAATTAATTAGAACTCTTCAATATTGGCTCTATAAATACAACTATAGCAGCAATCACCGTAAAACACAAACAAATTAAAGACAATAAGTGTTGTTTAATTAAATATAAAATAATGTATGGTGATGGATTCAAGTTAGAGGATAAATCAACTCGAGTATTTTTAGTTCCTTGACTCATCTTTACAACATATTCTAATTCGTCTACTTTTGAGATTTTTATTAAAGATTTGACTTCTCCAGATTACGAAAAAGTAAAACTTATGTAATGTATTTGACAAAATAATAAAAACAAAAATATAACAAAACTTTAATTTTTAAATATGATAGTTGCAGAGTACCTTTTACAGCAATAATTGATGAAATGTTTTATCAAATGAAGGCCTAATTTACGATATCTTTATTAATTCTAAATAATACCTTATTAAGATATAAATTATTTTAAAAATGATACTTATAATTATGAACTCATTATATTTTAATTGATTTGTTAGAATATTTTGTAAGATATAGATCAGCTAAATTCAGTCACAGCATTAATTATTACCAAATATTCAAGTTAACAAATTAAATTCAGTTAAACCTCCCCTAGTTTTTGTTACATATAATGGGGGCAGTAAATTGTAATCCTTGATGGACGATGATGTAAATTAATTTATACAATTGAAAAAGAGCATAATATTACTAAAATAGAATTGAATTGGGAAAATTAAAAAATAAATAAATAATTCAAATCGTTAATATATATAACTGCCACTAATTACAGAGGTCTATTGATCAAATTTGATTAATGCCAGTTACCGTTATGTCTGTAAGAGTCCGGGCTACTGGAACAACCGATTTGATGTGATTGAGATGAGCACAAAAGTTTTTGACACATTTGACACCCGAAATTGTAAATTCTCCGTGTATTATAGAGGGATTTGACACTTTAGACATATTAGACAGGTAGATTTATTGGTAGACTAGATTAAATTAAATTAACTATCAGACTTAATAATATTAATTCATTTAAATCAAAAAACAAATAATATATAATTTTTTTACACTTTTGACACATTATACACTGATAAATCTTGTCAAAATTATGAATGTAATTTTAAATGATATAAAAATAATTTAGAAAGTTAAATATTAAAACTAATGGAGAAGAAATGTTCATATTTAGCTTGACTTATGCGATAACCAGAATCACTTTCAAGAATCATGGATTATAGACATATTCACTTCTACGAAACAGAATACCCATTTGGGCCAGAAACTCCTCGACAGTCTTATAGCAACTTAAAAGCATAAATAAAAAGATAAATTACGTAAGTGTGTACTAGGATACAGACAATCTTAAGAACTATATAGAATTCGAGTGCCATCCACTCACTTAAGGTTTGCATAGAAGTAATTTTAAGCAGGCAAAAGGCAAAGGACCGAAAGTATTAAACCAGCTAGGGATAAAGATCAAGACCATAGAAGAGAAAAGTATTTCAGAGATTATTCAGCAAACACCCAACGTTATTCTAGTTGTAGGGGACAGCATGAATTTTGCAGCAAAATAGGCAAAAGCAAGGACCTCGCAAAACAGAAGATCTACATCTACACTATAATCCAGCAAAACGAAAAAAGAAATGCTTGTAGAATTCACGAGTCTCGTCTAGAGTGGGGAGATCTAAGATCTTTCGTAATATGTGAAGCTTTTCTGGGACAACCCCAATGACATAGTAATGCTATCGGAGATTTAATCTAAGCTTAGGGCAATTTTGAAGCTTCTGAGATGCACGGGGATGATTGAGAGAAAAGCAATACCAATAATAGATTCACTACAAACCTACGTCTTAAGATAACAGTAAATTCACACTGACATTCACCCTGTAGAACTTAAAAAATGGGAGGATTGTGGATACGCAGAGGCTGTAGATACTTTATACTAAGTAGTTATCACAAGAAACGATACTAAGAAGTGCTGTGTGTGGCTTAATGGCAGTGCAGTTACTGGTAAATCCTCAATAGTGAGAATGCTTCAATATATTTGTGTGTGCGACTTACTACAGGAGGGCTAATCGCATTTCAAACTTCAAGTTCTACCAATTAAGTTCTAACAACAAATCGTGCTAATGGACGAGATGAATGACCAGTATTTCTTTCGAAGCGATCGAGTATCCAAAATAAAAAGACTTCTAGAAGGATAGGGGTACTCAACTGAGACAAAGTATGGAGAAGTAGCATTAGAATATATAGATGCTGCGGTATTAATCACAACTAACCAAATGCCAATAACGTAGCTTGCAAAGATCGACTAGGAGGCCTTCAAGTCAAGATGCCATTTGATTGATATAAGCATGGTGCAGAGGCAAGCTAATAAAAAGATGCCATTTAGTGAAAAAGACCTCGCAATGTACTTCATGTCAAGGCTAGAGGAGGAGAATTCAACATTAGAGAACTCCTAAGAAGTGAAGAAGAACTAAGAAATCAATGCAATTATAGAGAGTCTCGAAAAAAGCAAATGAATGACTTTTCATATGGCAGCTTGCCTTGTATTTTATCTAAGATTAAAAATAAAATTATCTACTCTCTAAATTATCTTTATATCATTTAAAATCACATTCATAATTTTGACAGGATTTAGCAGTGTATAATGTGTCAAAAGTGTAAAAAAATTATATATTATTTGTTTTTTGATTTAAATGAATTAATATTATTAAGTCTGATAGTTAATTTAATTTAATCTAGTCTACCAATAAATCTACCTGTCTAATATGTCTAAAGTGTCAAATCCCTCTATAATACACGGGAGAATTATGATTTTCGGGTGTCAAATGTGTCAAAAACTTTTGTGCTCATCTCAATCACATCAAATCGGTTGTTCCAGTAGCCCGGACTCTTACAGACATAACGGTAACTGGCATTAATCAAATTTGATCAATAGACCTCTGTAATTAGTGGCAGTTATATATATTAACGATTTGAATTATTTATTTATTTTTTAATTTTCCCAATTCAATTCATTTTAGCAATATTGAAGATACTAAATTAAATATAGACAGCATTTTAAATTTAAAATTGAGGGGAATTCATTAATGCTGCTATTATCCTAGCTGCTAATGTCTTTAGTAAACCAATAGCACCTTTCATGTAAATTTTAAAAGATTGAATTCTATTAGACTGGTATATGTATTTACTGATTAAAATAAAATAAATTTTAACATATAACTGTTTAATACTTAAATCTAACCTCCAGTCTTAGTAGTGACGTAGACGTATCTGAGTGATTTGATGGTAGAAGTGGCAATTACGTGACGTGGTAGTAATGAAGTAGAAAACTCAGAAAAAACTACTTCCACTTTTACCTAGTCTCCTCCTAAAAATCAAGATGCTGCCAGCATAATCTTAGCAACAGAGCTCGTAGAATTCAACTAGAATAACAGGGAGTGGAGAAAAACGCTTACCGGTCCCACCGCTGCTGGGAAACATAATCCCTGTCCTTTCGCTGTGGTAGCTTCAGCACCCTAACCCGGTGTGGAAAAAAAATTCTTATTCGTTGGTTTCAATGGTTTTCGTCTTCTCACTTTTGAAGGCAAACCGTACCTTTATCCTGCTCTCTTTTACCTAGGAAGCTGAACTCAAGCCAGGTAAACTCATCTTTGCAGGGAAATCCTTGTGTCCAAGCCCACTCGAGTAGTGTAGTTGCTGACAGATTGAACCCCGCCGACTGATCCCTAATTCTTGCGCCCAGCAAGCCCTTACCTGCCCCTCGGTAGGCCTTAGTGTAGTAGAAAGGTTTATTAGAAACTCCCAAGTGAGATTGGTACTTCACCTAGCAATTAACTTTCTAATTTAATAATTATATTGGTATACTGTTAATTAATTTGGAAATATGCACACCAGTATATAAAGAGAACGCTGAAATATTGGAGTATAAGTATATTTTTTTTACATTTTAGGATTTGATGACCCCTAATGATAGGCAATATCATGAGAAAATACTCTGCCTATTTGATGGTGCTACCAAAGTTTAAATCTAAACTTCTGGATTTATAGCTGATAATATTATTGGTTATTCTTAGCTTACTAGTGTGTTTTGGGATGAAATGCATTTTGGTTTTTGAGCATATTTTTTTCGTATTAAATATCTTTTTATTGCCATTCAAGTATTTATATTGAAAAATGCTAAAAGTACTAAATACTTAATTCTGCTGAACTAAATTAAGTCCTGTGTCTCATTACTATATATTATATACGTTGTTAAAAAAAGCAAATCAGTAACAGATAGAGAATTACATTTTTTTGTTGCATTTGGTGGTGTTTACTTTAAAAGTTCTAAAAAAGTTATTGAAGTTAATAAACTTAACAGTAAAGTACTTTAATTTAATAATATTTCATTAGCAACATTTTAGTAAAATTATAGGACTTTATAATTGAATAAAACTGACTGTAATATCTAAAAATTAAAGATGATTTATACACCATTTACTAAGATTTATTTATTAAAGAAGGACGTACTTAGACCAATTAATTTTTATTCACTTCTTTTATTTTAATCAGATTGAATGAAGCAATAAATGGGGATTAAGTGACAAGAGGATACAGGTAAAATGATAAATAGCCACGAATGGCAGTGGTTTATGATATCAAGTACAGCAAAGGAAAATATCTCCTATTCAATGTTCAATTTGACAGATGGAGAAAAGCACCCATTTATTAGATTGTTGGTAATAGTTTAAGTTCTCAGTATTGGGAAAATTAACTATAAATTGATGTTTTAGTGAACTGTAAAGGTAGGAATACTCAGTATGTGAATTTTATTTACATATGAATAAATATCAATCAGTTCATTGTGTTTTGATATTATATTACTTATTTAATTTCTGTGAGAGTATCTGCTATAATCCTCACAGGATACGACAACTCCTTTGATTCAACTAAACCAAATCTACCCAGTGAACCATTTATAAGAGTCCTTACCGATACCTAATAGAAACAAGATAAATGGAATACATCCATTGTTTTTTGTTTGATAAGCTGCTCTGCTAAACAATTTATCAATTATAGTTAGATTAATCTGGCAACTAAGGAATTTGGAGCAACTTGGCTAGCTTAAATTCTCCATATTCAAGTACCTCATTTACTTAAACAGTTAACAGTTATAATTGATATTATATCTTACAAATAATTCTATAAATTGTAATATTAATTATTTAATAATTAAGAATCCATTGGATTGATATTTGTTAGGATTGATATTTATTACTGCTGTAAGAGGAACTCAATACTCATTAGAATTTAAAGCTAGAAATAAACATGGATGGAATGCATGCTGATATGTTGGAACTGTCCCAACAGCATTCTTTCCTGATTAAGTATGAATACCTATAGTCACGTGGAATCAAGATTAAACAGCAAGAACATCATGGAATTCACCCAATATTAATGGATCTGCAGCCACTAAATTCGATACAATCTTCTCTGCTCGTGATAAAAAATATAAGATGATATGATGAAATAAGCAAATATATTCATTATTGGCAATCACTACAAGTATAACTGTGAATTTATATAATATGTATAATAAAGTTTTTATCTGCATTAGTAATAAAAGCCAATCTTAATTTATTTCCTATAATTGAAAGTTAAATTACTAAATTAATATATTACTTTTTGATAATTGTTTTTTTCAATATAATATAAATATTTATATAATTTAGTGTTAATATATAAATATTCAAATTAATTTAACACAATTAAATTTTGCTTATTATATATTTTATTATAAATTGATTAATTTAATTTGTAATTTTTGCATATAGCATGATTTATATATTTAATAATTTACTAGTTCTTAAAACTTCATTAAAGCAGTTTATCCAATTCTTTCAATAAGAATATTTAAATATGATTCATTGAATTTATTCTCAATAACTTCTTATAAAGATATTTATTTAAGTCCTGATATATCAATGTTCTTTGATTTTACTATTTAAAATTAATTCAAAGTATAAAACTGCAACCTAATAATCCTATAAATAAATTAAAATTTTCCATTTCAATATAATTTTACTAAAATCATAATTTCATTTGATTATCCTCAATTACATTAACTTTCACCAAGTTTATTCTGATTTATTACTTATTTAAAAACTAAATATTCTCACATAGTACAACATTGTTTATATGAATTTGAATGGATAGGATTCTCAGAGGAGAGTTGCTTATAAACACAGCTATATCTTAGTGTAAGTTTAAACATCACATCTCTACGCGATAACTTCATAAATATGATTTTAAAAAAGGCTGAAGTTATCAATGAAATTGGTTGTAACCCTGCCTTTTATCTAAATAATATAGGTGCTTGGTGGCATCGGTTCCGTTTTAAACTAGCTAAACTTCGCAAATGGCAATATCATCTTTACTAAAATTTGGGGGTTAAACATGCTTGATATTATTAGGCTAAAACCAGGAAGATTACAAAACAAATATAGTATTAATTTTTAATTTTATTACTTATTAACCAATGATCATGTATAGTCATATAAATGGATCTGAATGCAAAATTAATGATAGTAATTTTACTACATAATTATTGAGTAAAATTTTGAATACTATAATTATAAGAAATGCTAAGTTTGATCTTACCATATTATAATGGTAATATTACTACAATATATATTTAATATTGAATATTAGTTAGTTTTTTACAATTAAATATTTTTATTATCTCATGTAATATTGGTTTAAGAATACTATCTTAATCCTAATAAACTTAAGACCATTCCACTTTTATTTATAAAAAATGAAATATAGAATATTTAGGAAAGCATAAAAAAGTATGTATTTAATATATTCATTTATCTTAATTGCATCTATAGATCCTTAATTTAAAGAAACAGCTTCCATTTACTAATTTAATTAAAGTCTTAGGAATAATTATTTTCCTAATCTTCTATAACACTCTCTTTGTGATGAAATTTCTCAAATAAAAATTAAACAGTGATGCATTTATACTTGTAATTTAATAAATGACATATTCATTCAGGAGTTATCTTATTTATATCGCTCATTCTTAGCATTTGTCAAAGATTATTTTTATCAAATATTTTTAACTATATGCTGGAATTTATTCATTAGTAAAATGAGCTTATTGAGGTAATGATAGCCAATTATAAATGTGGTCAAACCTAGTTTATACTATAGTTCTAGCAGTTTTAATAAACATTGGAAAGTTAATTTTTAATGCTGCTTGAGGATAATTTTAGGAAGACTACTGGCATGAAGTATATGAAACAGTAGGCTATTTTAAAGCAAGCTAAATTAATTTAATTCAATATACATAAATAAATATTTTAATCTTGTAGAAACAATAAATTTTCTATTTACTAAATACTTAAAAATGTTAGCAATCTTTACTAATATGAATAAATTTAAGAATATCTTTAATTTACTTAGATTTCATAAAAAATATTTGGTAATTATTTTGATGGATCTAATGGACTAAATAAATGCATGTCTAATTCCATTTAATATTCTCAAATAAAATTACTTTTAAATTTCTCAAATTAGAACCCCCCCCCCTATTAAAATATTGATTATTTTGCATTAAATTATCAAAGCATCGAAAAATGAGTATCTAATTAAAATTGTAAAATGTTTGGATAATAACATATATATTTTTCCAGAAGAAAGAGAAATTGGTTTTGATAAAGTTTACTAATATATTGCATAAAAATTATTCATTTTCAAGTAAATATCTTATATTATATAATATTATATCATCCAAGTTTTTAGCAGAGAAAGCTTTCTCATTTTATTTATTAAAATTGATTCTTCATAAATTGGCAAGTTCTATATTTTATTGATTCTCAAATTTAAAATATATATTTAATTTCAAATTTTTTTATTTATTTCGATCTTTCTATTCAATAGTTTATATTTTTTGGGTTTTTAAGGGTATTTATTATTAAATTTACTTCTTTAAAATGAATGCTTTATAATATTTTAAATAAATAATGGTAATTATCGACTAAGTTCAATATAATGAGTTTATCATGTTGATAAATAATTGCATATATGAATTTCTTATAGATTGTTATGAATTGTATTATTTTTTTAATTTATTGATTATAATCCAATGTTTATAGGCTTATTTTTGTCATATTAATTTAGTTTAAAAAAATGATAATTTTGTTATTCTTTTTATTGTTAGTTATAATATAATTTGAGAATAAAAAATTAAGATATTTATTAAATATTTTAGATCAAATTGGGTAATCATAAGAATTATTTTTGAGAAAAATTTAGAATTGAATAATATCAAAATCCATTAATTATATGATTCTAAAAAATTTGGATTATTTAGTTTGAAGTAGGAATTTAGATTGAGTTCCCTTTTACCAAAATGTGCAAAATGTCATTAAAGTTAGTCATTGAACCAGAATCAATCAGCTCTTATACAAGTTGAGAAAAAGACTTGAGATTATCTATGACTTCTTAAAATTTTTCACCAGCTAACTGATGCAATATAATGACAAGGATGGAGTAGTTATCTCTCCAAGCCTCTGCATATATTGACCCCACGTGGTTAGCCCCATTAATGTAGGGACATGAATTCGAGTCCGTTTAAAAAGTTTAAGTCCCTTAAATTTGTGCTCTCGAAAAGCTACTGATTGTACATTAGGAGGTATCATCAAGATTAACTTTGATGTTTTGAGATTTTAAGTAAAGATGTACAACATTTTATTCATGAAGCTTGGCTATTGCAATATCTGCACTAACTATGCATCTCCATATAACCACTCTACGATGCTGGAGATTTAGCAGATCTCCCAAGTTGAAATCATAACTCTTAAGCCAAATCAGCAAGTAAGTAGGGCTAAAATAAGTCTTTGTAATGGAGTCTAGTTGCTTATTATTGTGCTCCTCTAAATTAATAAGCATGGTAATGTCTCGTTAAGCCCTATCTCGATAGAGTGCATTTTATTTCAAGCTCCCTGTGTAGTGTCTAGACAAGTGGTTGTTTGTGAGAGAAGATCTGCTCTAAATTAATTCTTCAATTGATTCAATTAGAAAATCCTCTAATTTGGACTTCTGTTCAATTGTTTCCTTAAAATTTTGATAGTTTTTTAAGGCTACTTAAGGTTTTATTTAATCGTAAATCACCTATTGCTATTAAGAACCCAATTAATTTTTATTAGAGTGACCTTCTTTTAAATGATCGAAATTAGGGTTGAGAAATTTAGGTTCCGGTTATTTGAGTTACTCATTTTAATTGGGTGCCCCATCGTTATCAGATTGTGGTCTTCTCAATTGCTTAGTTTTTGTTTGTTTCAGATCCAAATTATATAATTACGAGATAACCTATAATTGAAAATTAAGCTTTTAAGGACCTTATAATTTACGAAGGGAGGGTGCTCTGATTCAAGAAGGTCTGTATCCGAATGAACAATTTGGTGCCTCTTTAGTTATGCAGTTGGGTATCTGCCATTAAACTTTAGCTAGCAAACTTTAAAGGAGTATCCGTCCTTTGATTTTAAATGAGCAAACTTTCCCTGCTTTCTAGAATGAGTTTTGATGTGCCTTGAGTATTATTTCTTAGTAAACATTTTGTCGCAAACTGTCATTTAAATGTTGAATGAAAAATCAAATTGCCAGACTTTCCAATGCTTGATCTCTACTTTTGCTTGATTTCTTCTAATTAGTTAAGGTTTTTAGGAAAAATTGATTTACATTTTGTACTTACTATTTTCTATAGTACAGCTTGAATGCTTGACTACTGATGACGAGTAGTCATTCTCCGAATTTATACTGCTTAATGAGGACATGCTATAATTGACGCCTTTTAAATTAAGTTCCAATTACAATTAAATAACTTTATTAATAAAATTATTAATAGTCACAATTTTGTTATCATAATAACACTTAGTTATTATACCTAGTTACTTAAAATAGTTGAAATAAATTATGGTATGGGGGACCCAAATTTATGAAAAATAAAAGAACACAAATTTCAAGATTTCAATATAAACTTTAAAACCCAGAGAACTATCATTCAAACCCTTTTGTCCTAATTTTTCCTGGTAGGATATTTACAGTACATTCATAAATTTATGGGAGGACCTTAATTATCTAACATCCAATCTAAGCCTCAATACAATTAATTAAAGTCTCTGAATAATTAACGAAAGAACCTTGGCAAAATGTATATAGAAATATAATAATTACTCATTGCTGTTGAAGCGATATCGCAGTCAATAAAAAAAAGCTATTAGTATAGAAAGAAATTTTTTTGGGGAAATTTGAAGGCTGAGATAAATTAGTTAATCAAAATTGTAATTAATTAATAAACTTATGGAAAGCACTTAAATGAACTAAAACACAACTTAGATAAACACTTAAATTCCATCCAGATAGTTAGAAGGCCAATTAAGCAGTAAATTAGACTGGTATAACTACTTCAAATTCCAATGTAAGCTTAAAGCGTTATATCTGATTTAGGCAATATGTTCATGCCTCCTTATAAACAATGCACTATGAGATTTATAAGAGATGTTTTAAAGGGACCAAAATTTTAATCAAGTCTAATGATATAATTTGGATTAATGTCCCATTTTTCCCTGAGTTGAGCTTGGAGCGCATATGGGAGGAGGTAAGAGTGGATGAGGAACTGATAAGGTACCTAAATATTTACGAGGATGCTGATGAGTAGCCTGATCGCAATTATTTTTTTGCATTCTATTGACCCTAAGGAATGAGTATTTGTGAAGGATGGTTCATGATTAATAGAAGATAAGAGTTTCAGGGACTTAAATTTAGGGGGACCAAAATTCAATTCTTATTAGCAATGAGTTTTTAGAGCAACTCTAAAAGAATCCAACTATTTCGAGTAAGTCATAGTTTCCTTAATTTTTATACATAGAGAGAAAAGGCAGGGCACTCTCAATTTTGAAGCAAGGGTCATAAATCAGGAGAATCACGAAGAAGAGAAAGTTGAACGTATTGAGATTTTCGTACTATGATTATATTAGTCATGCAAATTAGAATTAAGAGGAACACAAAGAGGGGCAAGAGACAAGGAACCTAAATTAAACTCCTTAAATCAACAGTTTTTTAATATATGATTTTAATTAATAATTGCTTAACTCAAGACCTTAAATTAATCATTCTTTTCCGAATAGAGTAATCTAATTTTGCATTTTAATTATGTGCCTTTTTCAGTTTTAAGGCAGACAACTTACTTAATACTCAAAATTGCGTCCTTTACTATTTAATAGTGCATCTTATTTGAGAAATTAAAGTTCCTTTCAATTACGTCCTTTTTGTACTAAAGTTTGACTCTAGAGAAAATTTCTTCAATACAATTAAACTCTGAGGAATAGGGAGCATTAAATACATAACTCCATCCATTGCCTTCAATTTATTTTTTGAAAGTCTTGTTATGATGAGCTCGCAGATTATCCATAAAAAGAATTGCTTATTTGCCCTTTTAATATTCCTCAATGATTTAAAGTCCGTGCACATGGGAAAATTAAGTTGAATTGCCATTGTAGAAAGACCAATTCATTTTTAATGGAAAATATACCGGATAATACCTTGATCGGTAGTGTAATTCGAAGGCTTAATGAAAGTAAGTCTGGAATTTTTAATTTGATTTCTCTTTAATAACGTACCCTAAAAGTCCTTATTGACCAGAGATAAATACTAAAGCAGCAAGAGTTTTTATATTAATGCTCCCTTTTTAAACATCTTAATTTTAATACGGTCCTGCCCAAGCTTTTAAAGTAATTGAATGGGGAATAAAAATACAGTTTAATCCAGATATATTATATTTTTCTATTCCTCATAAGCATTAAATAATATTGAGTACGATTAAAGTTAAGCTACCTAAATTTGTAACTGCTTAGAATTTGAAATCCTTTTAGAAGACCTGGATTTTTTTGTATTTCACGTTATTTCTAAGATAAATATTTCTTAAACTGGAAGTAGATATCTTTGTATAAGGAAATTTGCGATGGAATATTTTAGCCCTATCTGCAATTGAGATAGTTTAAGTTCCATTAATGTGTTTTGGTTTACCAAATAGTTTAAATGGTCAATCGTCAAGTTCAAAGTTTTTTTATTGTACTTTTTACTTTAAACAGGTAAGTTTTGAGGATTAATTTAGATTTTTCTAATTATGTTTATATGAAATCCAAATAATTTCCCTAATTATTTATAACTAAATAAGTCAGTTTAGCATTCGAAGGATCTCCCCCCCAAATCAAAGTTTAAGAATTTACGTTTTAGTATCCTAGCTTATAGTACAAGAAATAACTTTTTTCATTTATATTTAATTTGTATTATATTTATGAATCTAAATTTTTCTCAAAAATAATTCTTATGAATAATTAAAATAGCTATAATTTTATTTACTTTTTATATGTAAATGGATATCAAAAATAGATATAAACAAGAGATACAGGATTTTTTTATTTAATTTACCAATAATTTAATATTATAATGCCAAAAATAATTATTTATTAATATTTTTTTTACAATTTCTAATTTATTTTATTTTTCGTATAAGTACATAAATTGCTGGAGGCTTTAATAGCTAATAAATGGTTATATCAATTTTAATTTATATTAAATCGTTGAAAAAAACGATGTAGAACCAGATCTTACATTATTAGACTACTTTAAACTTCTAAATTTATTTTATTTATTTAACCTTTTTTAAATAGCCATAAATCTAACTATTGTTTTTTAGATTTTTCTTTAAATAGAGTTAACATTGCCTTCTCAGTATGATATTATACTATATATAACTTACATCTCCTTTTTAGTGACAGGAAATTAATCAAAGCAGTTGGAAGTGTAATTGCCGCGTCTACTGTGTATTTCCAGTTTTAATAAGCTACAATTTTATACCCTTATTTATATCCTCATATCAAATATAAAAAACAATAGCAGTATTAAATGCCATTTCTGATTAACACACAAATTATTAGAATTCACCTCTATTGATTTTAATGTATTCTCATATTTGAAAAGTCCTATTCTAAGTCTCTTAACTGGGTGCGTGATATCAACTTCAAAGGCCACGAAAACTCTGCATCACGAGTTAAATGTCTTTTTGACTTATTTATGGTCAATTTTCATTAAATAAATATTATATGCAATTAATTTTTATCTCTGTGTAGAGAAATAATTTTAACTGAATGATACATTGATATTTTTAAACTTCATTAAATATTCATTTCCTTTTATTATTTTTATATATATTCCTTTTAATTATAAAATTTTAACGCTTATTTACTGTTAATATTTATCTTTTTTATTTATTATTTATTTATATTTAATTATTTATTATGTTATTTCTAAATTAGCTTTATCATTTTTCTATCCTTTATTATAAAATGATCTGTTAAGAATTATTACATTACATTTATTTCCATTATAGAAAGTCATTATATTTGTAAATTATCTTTTCTAAATAAAAGCACCACTCTTACTAAAATGATTTCTGTGGTTTAAATCCTCAATTCTTGGTGAAATACAATCTTTTAAATAATTTATTTTTAATTTAAAATAAATTATTTCAGCATAAAAAGCAATATTCAATTTTATTGAAAATATAGCTAAATGCAACAATATTATTTATTTTCATGTATTTTAACAAAATTAATAAAACCCAAAGAGTAAAATTTGAATTAATTATTAATTTGAAAAATAAATAAATACTATAGCTTTAATATTATAAGAGATTTTGTCGCTATATGATTAATTAACATGGTCTCTTACCAAAACAAAAAGCTACCAAATTTTAAAGTGTGATTTTTATTAAATTTTATTTTTCTTATCTCCTTATAACATAATAATTTTGCCTTCGGTCCACTGTTCTTATGCTCAATTCCGATAACCTAGTCACACCAGCCATCATTAATTTCTTTTCACTATCGCCAGCAGAGCTCGACCCACAGGTATTGCTGCCCAACCTTCGGGCCCTCCTAGCGCAATTACATATTCTGGGGCCAGTCATTTTCGAAAACATAACCGTTTTCCGAAGATCTGAGACAGAGATAATGAACCTCGCTTCAACAATATTTTGGCGACATCGTTGCTACTCACTATAACGAGATGGTGGACTCAATGGTTCAATTACACACGTCAGTCCGAAGGCTAACATTTGTGGAAGATGGTGCCAACTAAAATAAGATGGAGAGCGATGAGACTATAGAGGCTATTTTATGATAAGAGTTGAAAAAGCACACAGATGAAGAAGCACTCAAGATTAGAGGTGGCGGCCCTATACAATACATCAGGACAAAGACTTTAAAGGTGATGAAAGAAAAACACAATAGATGTGACGTTTAGACTTCCTTAAGACAACTAACTGGATATGACACCCTCAGCAGGCCTCAGTAAAGGATGTGCAGATCCATTACCAAGGTACTCATAATCACTAGGTGATATGAAACAATGAGATTTATCCATGATGGTCTAACGACAACTGACAGTTAAAAAAAAATCTATCTAGACTAACAAATGACTTGAGATGTGATAGGAACCTGTTGCATAAGGCACAGTGGGAACACAAAACTAACAATAAAATCCAAAAGAATATTGTAATTTCACTTTAATATTGCTAATTATGCGACATAGGTAAGACACAGAATTTCGATCTCAAGAGATGAGAGGAATCAAATCTTCAAGAAAGACGTTAAAGGTAAGTAACACCGTATTATAAATTTCCATGTTTCAATTTTATATTAATTATTTGGTAGCAATAATAAATAAATAGACTGAAGTTATTGATGGAAACTGAGGACAGGATGAATGAGCAAGAGCTCAAAGCTAATCTTGCAACTCCATTCAAGTAAGTGATGATTGCGGAGCTAATGCCAAACATGACGAAGAGAAGTCTCAACTTTACAATGAGGTATTTAAACCTGCAAAAAGGAAAGGATGTTGAGAGTCTTTGAGAAAATGGCAAGGATGTTATAGTTAAGACTATAACTGCAGGATTACCAGATTTTCATCATTATTACATGTCTTGTCAGCCTGGGGATTTAGAGATAAGCTTTTAATTTAAGAGAAAACTACCAGGAGAATTCTCTACGCATGCAGACGAAATCGAAACCACTTAATAAACGAGAGCTAGGAGGGCCATCTTTATCTTGAATTTGGATCCCAATAGGCAGCCATCTGGCACACACAACCACTTGTTGATGGACAACGCATCCTACCACCTCAGCTGCTACACATATGAAGTCTTGAAGCAGCTGAACACCCCCTTCCTGTTCCTATCCCCTACAAGTACGTCTTGGCTCCAGTAGAAATGGCATTTAGGTTCATTAATTGCCGCGACCCCAAACCCTTGCTCCTGCCAGTCTCCACAAGTGAGCCTTCCTCCCTTAATTTGTTACAGGAAGAGCTACGGCGTTATGCACAAGCCCTTCCATATAGCTCTCAAATCTGGACATGTGGTGGTTCACTGGCGCGTTCGCATGTTTTTTGATTGATGCCCTGAAGCACCTGAGCCTACAGAAGGTCTGATTATGTAACTGATTCTGATTTTGGCCGCCCTTCAAGTGCTCACGAATCACCCATACTCCAAACAACTGCCAATCAATGCCGATTAGTATTTCACGTTTATCTCGGTCAGGTAAATACCTCGATGTGCCGTTAAGTAGAGGCTGATGCATCATTTCTAGAGCTCACGAATGATAATACTTTCAAGTTCTCAATGGTGTATTTACCACCCAGTTCGCCTGCAACTCTGATTCAATAAGTTAGGCAAGCTTTTAGTATTTAAAATTTTTAATAAATCTATTAAAGCCCAATTTCAAATAATTAAAAACCAGCAGGACGCCCGATTAAAATTATAATTTGATTTAATATTAAAAGTTTGAAATTAGCTATGGAGCACATTTTGAAGAGAGGGAGCTCACGAAGAGAATATATTGCCGGTTCGCACGTGTCTGCGAGTTCTTTGACAACATGCATTACGGTAAGGACTATCCCACCAATGAAAGCATCATTGAGTATTATGAAATTCATGTTGAGGATCATGACAAACACCTGTTCGCGTGGCATTGGGCTATCATCCAGGCCTCACCATTAGGGGAACGCGCATCACCCAAGAATTGAGAGATCAACTCGTCGCCACCAATCCTAACTACTTCAAAAACTACAGCCAGATCCAAAAGGATGTCATCGACGCCGAGATCGTGAAGCTAGAGGAGGTGAGCCAAATCAAGGTGCACACGTGGCTGCTGGAAATCTATAAGGTGAATCCCTGGGCACCCCGACCCATCATCGATAACTTCTCCAACTGCTGGCCCAAAGAGACGACCGTCAAGATGAGGCAGTGGCATACAGGAGAAAATGTGTTCAATAACGACATCCAGGCCAGTGTGGCAGGCAGCTCGACCATGACTCAAGAGGAGAGGAAGTAATACGACAAGATTTGCAAAATTTTTGACTCATGATTTGATTTATAAACAAGTATTTGATAAATTGTTGATTAATTTTACATTCAGATTATTCTACCAAATTTTATTCTTCGAGTTATATAAAAATCCATTTATATTTTATCATAAAATTTATTTGCTTGTTTTTATCCCCTTATTTAGTAGCTTAGTAGCTTTTGAAACACTTTTCTAAAGATGCCTACCTGTACCACTGATATTAATTAATAAAAGAGATTTACGAAAAAGTTTTTAGGCAAATTTCGAATAATTTTAATTTCCCCCATTATTCTAGATTAGGTTAAAATATTGCATTCTAAAGTTATTTATATAAATATTTTAGATAAAATTAGAAAATTAGAGTTTAATAATTGATAATAAGTGTTCTTATTTCCAAAAACCAAAAAGCCATTGTTGAAAAATGTTTATTATAACTCCCTTTTTCTTCTTATTTATCACCATTTGAAAACTAAAATTCGCTTTTACCTTGTTTTTCAATTGATCTGGAAGATACTTTATTCTCAAGCATTGATCTGAAAGATTAACTCTATAAATATGTTAAATTAATTTCAGATATTTTTTTTTTAACTTACATTTTTGTGAGTAACTAAATGCTATCATCTCGACAATATCAATATTCATGATTTTCCTCTTATTTATATTAGTATTTTCTATATCAATAATCTGCTTATTAATCAAATTAACATATTCATCGATCGGAAATGTTCTAAAACATCTTAATTATAAAATTAAGACCAGTTTTATTTATCTAAACAGATAAAC
The DNA here is from genome assembly GCA_000711775.1 of Oxytricha trifallax. NCBI lineage: Eukaryota > Ciliophora > Spirotrichea > Sporadotrichida > Oxytrichidae > Oxytricha > Oxytricha trifallax. The sequence goes on along the minus strand of ARYC01003382.1, from coordinate 4,343 downwards.
GAAACATAAAATTATATATATTTGTAATAATTATAGGTAATTTATAAAATTTAATAAACATATAAATAAATGGCAATGCTTATGAAGGCAATTAAAAGATGGAGATCATATGTTGTTTACTCAAGAGTTATTTAAATTTGTTATGTTTTTCAATCAATCGACTTTCATAATACCACAAGTTGTCATAAATAAAATGATATTTTTTCATGTTCTAATAATTTAAGACAGAATTATTGTTTATGATAAAAATTTATTTTAGTGTTTTATATTCAAATTGTATGTAAAATGAAATAAAAAAATATGCTTATAAATAAGAGCCAATAAAATATTGATAAATTAACCATATATGTAGATTTCAAGGAAGTTCAAAAAGAATTATACAATACATTAATTACACTATTCATAATTTAAACAAAAAGATAAATAAATATAAAACCTAATATATATCTTAATTGCTTTTACCTCCTTAATTATTTATGCGTAATCGGCTTGTGCGAGCTGGGTTTTGTTAAAGTTTTATAATTAATCATGATAAAATCCTTTATGTGAGAGTTTGTTGGAGTTTTCAATTTTTTATCATTTATTCTATAATTGATAAGGAGCCATTATTTATGTTGTTTTACATTTATTCATTTCAATTAATGGATTGTCATTATGTATAAAGCTATATTCAAAAAGCCTATAGTTCACAAACAATCATTAGTTGGCATGATGATTTAAACTTTTTCTTACTGCTGTAGAAAAAATACAACCACTAAGCTTCACTTTTAGTCAGGTTTAGGATTCAAGAAATCTAAATAGAATTATCGATAAATTTAAATGGAATTGTCTAGAGCTATAATTTGTGGATAAAACCAAAGCAAAATGCCAAAATAGAACAATGTTTTGATTCAGTATAGAATTGGACTAATTCCTAATTGAATTGTTGAAATTCATCGTATTATTAATAGAGACTAGTCTTAGATGGTGTCGCTCAAAAAGGAGTTCAAAAATTTAAATGGAATTGAACTCAATGAGTGATTAGCTTAGCCATTTAATTTGGATTGGAAAAAATTATCATCTCAAGCTAATTTGATTTTGTAAATTAAGCTTAAACATAATTAGCTTTTATTTATATATGGTTTCAATCCAATTACTATCATATAAAATTGTCATTTTTAATAAGATTAATTGAAATTAGAAATTAAGCTTACTCTCTAACGAACTCTAACAAAGTCAAACAAAATATAATATTTAAAATTATAAACTATTGTATACTTAGTAATATTCATTGTTTTTATATAAATATTAATAAACTCTCACAAACTCTAGCAAGTTATCAAACTTTATTAGATTTGCAAATTTAATTAAAAATGCTGAAAAAATACTATATGAGTTTGCTAAAAGTCTACAAAAACAACATTTTAATAGTTTCAAATTCGACTAATAAACATGTCAGTGTTTCCTAATTTTTAAAGTCCATTTATACTTATGAGCTCTTCATTGCTTTGTTATTTCACAGACTAATATTTTCAGATCATGCTTTTGGGGCATTTTTTCACCATTAAGTGATGAAATTTTGCACATAAGTGAAAATTCAACTTTTCATCAGAGGAAATCCATCAACTATAAATGTCATTTGATTTGTCCATTTTGCCTTAGTTAACTTCTTATATAAATTTTATAAGCTTCCTTAATGTCAATTTATTTATAAATTCATTGTCTATAATAATTTCCCCGCAATGCCATGAAAGTAAGAAATAATTGATTTTTAGTTTTGAGATTGAATTTTAATGGAATTTCTGAATTCATTTGACAAAAGAGATTTCATTCTTATTTCAAGGTAATCTTTGTATAGAAATTAAATTTGAATTTATATTATTTCCTTCATATTAAAGAGATTTAATTTTAATAATAAAAGATAATTAATGATTATAAAAATAATTAAATTTTCTAATTTATGATGATGAATGATTTAAAATCAAATAAATTTTTAACATATCACTGTTTAATACTAAAATCAAACCATCAATCTTAGTCGTGACGTAGACGTATCTGAGTGAGTTGACGTGGCATATTCCGTGACGTGGCAGTCGTGAAGTAGAAAACTCCGAAAAAACCAATCTCTTTATCACCTAGTCTCCTCCCGAAATCAAGATGTCTGGTTATAACCCGGTCAGAGCTTGCAAGATTCAACCAGGAGACAGAAGTTGGAAAAAAAGCTTACCGGTCCCACCGCTGCTGGGAAACGTAATCCCTGTCCTTTCGCTGTGGTATCTTCAGACCCTAACCCGGTGTGGGAGAAAAATCCTTATCGTTGGCTTCAATGGTTTTCGTCTTCTCACTTTTGAGGCAGAGCGTACCTTCATCCTGCTCCCTATTACCTAGGAAACTGAGCTCAAGCCAGGTAACTCATCTTTTGCAGGGAAATCTTAGGGTCCAGCTCACTCGAGGAGTGTACGCTGACGGATTGAACCCCGCCGACTGGTCCCTCATGCGTTGCGCCCAGCAACCCCCTATCTGCCCTCGATAGGCCTTAGTGTAGTAGAAAGCTTTATCAGAAAGTCCCAAGTGGTTAGTACCACCTAGCAATTAACTTTCTAATTTAATAATTTTTCTAATTTATATATTTTCACTTTCTGTAATTATTTACTTTTAAATTAAAATTATTGATTGAAAAAAATATATAGTAGATTGGAGCAAGTTAAAAGTAATGGTTTTTTTAAAAGGTTTATAGTCATAAAAATTGAGAATATTTATTGGTTAAGAAGTTAAAATACTAATGAATTCACAAATGATTAATTATCTTATAAAAAATGTAATAATTTGTAAATTATACTCAGTAAAAATATTCAACTTCAAAAGAGTATAAAATTTAGAGCATTAAAGAAACATAAATATAATAAATGTGTTTGAAATTTCACATTCAATCAAGAAAAAAGAAGTTAAAATATTCTAAATATTTATTATTCTAGTTTGATATAATCATAAAGATGATAGCTTTAATTAAAATTATGCTTGAATAGTAAAATATATGTTAAAATTTAATATATTGAGTCATAAATGAGTTGTTTATTGAATTAAAAATTATTTTGTTAGAGATTTAATTAAAAATAAGAATACTTACTTATTGAATCTACAGAATTATTTTTTAACAAATTAAGAAATTTGCTTTTTATTCAAATGGGATTTATATCGTTGTATAATATTTAGAGCAATCAAAACCCCAAAACCCTTTCAGTAGTTTGATTGAGTTTTTGATTGATAAAAGTAGACTATTAGTGCATACATTATTAAGGTTTTAATAGGGTTTATGTAGGGGTTTAATGTTTAAATATTAGTAGTTTAAGTGAGTATATGCGAGGTTTGGGGTCAGTTTATGACAGTGAGTATATAGATTTATTGTTTAAGTTGCGATATGGATGTGATGAATATAGTGATCAAATCAACCCTGTTCATAATTATACGTCTATAGCAAGGCTACTCCATAAATCTCCTGCAACAGTGAGGTCTCACTGTCTATTAGCATTGAATTTAAAGAGATAGCATCCTAATTCTAAGCCTAAGAGACCCTTAAAATTTTAGCAGCATCATATTGAATATCTTATTAATGATAAGACTCTTAAATACAGGGCTCATTTCTCTCTAGCCTAGAGGGCTGTGATGTTTCATCGCCAATTACCTGAGCTTCACATATCTGCTTAATCGATAGCTAACATATATAAAAAGAACGGAATATCTTACAAGACAGTCAATCGCATTAAGAGAGTGATTGACTTTAATGTTCCATTTTATAAGGATAATTTAAATTATATATTCGATTAAATGCAAAGTGCTTAAGAGCATAATATAAAGTTCATACACGCTGATGAGGCAGTATTCACATTTAATACCTTCATATCAAGGTCTTGGTATAAGAGGTACAGCAACATTGAAGTATATGATTAAAAGGTTAAGGTTTAAACTCATGCAATACTTGGTGGAATAACTGAAGATAGTGGCCTCGAGACTTATGTTATTCACCCTCGTTCTATAAAGACTGAATATTATATTAAATTCTTGCAATAACTCAGAGATAAGTACGCTGACTAAGAAATTATTCTATTCGTTGATAACTTGTCAGTTCATAAAACTAAAGATTCAAGGAAGGAATATGAAAGGCTAAATATAACACCTGTATTTAATGTTCCTTACAGCCCTTAGTTCAATGGAATTGAATTTATATTGGGGGTTATTGAAAGGTCATTATAAGAAATAGCTGCTCTACCATCTGATGCATGATTCAAAGATAGATACAGTAGATTTTATTAAGAGTGCTGCTAAGAGAGTCAGCGATGAGAAAGCTAAAGTATGCGCAAGAGAAG